>CAJHUC010003028.1:0-60442 GCA_905146915.1 Ostreobium quekettii | reverse complement strand
ATCATTTCCCAGCTGGAATCTGCCCAGGACAATGCGTTAACAATTGGAGATCGATCCTTCCGGATTATAGGAGGATTGTTGGAGTTGAGAGACAGCGGTAAAACCGGGAAGACACAGTGGCGGCTGGTGGTGCCAGATATTCCAGATATCAAGAAGCAGATCATGAAGGAACTACACGAGGTCCCTTATTCAGGACATCTGGGCTACCATAAAACATTAAAGAACATCCAGAAGACCTTCTACTGGCCTGAGCACACCCTGGATATTCGGGACTTTGTGATGGGGTGCCCAGTTTGCCAGCAGGAGAAGGCTGTCCACCGTGTCCCCGCTGGACTGTTGCAGCCATTAAAACTCCCAGAACAGAAGTGGGCCGACGTCAGCTTGGATTTCATCATGGGTCTACCAAAGTCAGAGACTGGGAACGACGGGATACTCACAGTGGTAGATTGGGCAACGAAGATGGTGCATCTGGCGCCTGTCAAGCAGACTATCACAGCTGCTGACACAGCCCGACTCTACTGGAGCACTGTGGGGAAGTTGCATGGAATCCCTCGTTCTATTGTGAGTGATCGAGACCCACGCTTTGTGTCCAAGTTCTGGCGCGAGCTGTGGAACATTCTGGGAAGTTCACTGAGGATGTCCAACGCCTACCACCCACAGACAGATGGCCAAACAGAGGCGATGAACAGGGTGGTAGAGATGGTTTTGCGCTGCACTCTACACGCCGGGCAGGATGGATCGAGCTGGGAGCGGCTGTTGTCCACCGTCGAGTTTGTGATCAACAACAGCCCAACGCAGGCGACCGGGTACACGCCGTTTTACTTGAACTACGGCTTCCATCCGTGTACTCCGGCAGACCTTATCCGCGATAGTGACTCTACTCTCATTGAGGGAGTCAACCAATTCGTAGAGCGGATGAAGAGGAATTTCTCAACGGCGGTTAAATTTCTGAACTGGGCTCAAGATCGCATGAAGGCACAAGCCGACCAGAAGAGAAGGGAACAGCGGTTTAGTAGTGGGGATCAGGTGCTTCTCTCAACAGAGCACCTCAACTTGAAGAATGCACCGATCCGTAAGCTGAAGAAGAGGTTCGTTGGCCCATTCTTTATTGTCCGTCGGGTGGGACAGGTGGCCTACGAACTTGATCTTCCGAGTACGTGGAAGATACACAATGTGTTCCACGTCAGCTTGTTGCGTCCTTTCAGGACCAGTTCATGGACGCAACCCACTACATCTGGTCAGGTGGAGGAGATCGAGCCTGAGGATGATGAGCCATACGACGTTGAGAGATTACTGCGTTGGCGGTGGACCAGTCCCAGTACCAAGCGGCAGAAGGAGTATTTGGTCCTTTGGAAGGACTATTCATTGGATGATGCCACTTGGACTCCTGAAGAGAACTTTACCTACCAGGAGGAGCTCAAGAAAATGATCAAGAGGGACAAACCAGTAGAGGACAATTAAGGCCACTGGTTAGCCTGACGTTTCGAGGGCGAAACTACCCCCAGGGGGGAGTACTGTGGTGTAAAGCACAGGGGGTAGTGTGTTTCTTTGATTATGGGTATCTGGGAAGTACAATGAACAGTAAAGAACAATCTCATCTCTTAGTAGAGCTTACTAGGAACCCATAGGTTTTTGAATCACTCCATTTGGGTTAGCGGTAGTGGAGAGATAGTTACTAGAAGTTACAGTACTTAGGGACGCCTCCACAACCGTACTGGGGGATGAGATACTATCGATACGGTGACGTTGGCTGCATTGTCACGTGATGCGGGGCACGCCAAAGGGTGACCCCGATGCCCGACCAGTTGTAACTCTTGCTGACCACTTGCCTCCGCGCGGCTGCACCCGCAGGCCGCACCGGCGTCGCGCACCCATTGCGCGCACTGCCGCCCCATGCCCGGCGAATCGCAGGACTGGGCCCACACTGCGCACCCCGAAGGAACGAGCGCCCCGGACCGCCCGCCGTCATTCGGCGGAGGAGGCCATTCCGGCCGGATTGGGCGCCGCGGCGGGCACATCGCCCGCGGATCGAGCCGACAACCACGCCACCACCCTCGTTGCCCCCGCATGGAAACTATGGAGTACCGCCGCAGCGAGGGTGCGGTACCATAGAGATAGAAGATAAGATATCATGACTTGTAATATTCCGTTGTCCTGTGTTGAAGTGCACACCTTGAACACACTATGTTGGAGGGGTGGATGAACTTTGGGTATCATATAGATAGAAGAAAATTTTATTCAAGAAATGCGTCCCAACAACTACTGCGATTGGTGGATAGACTTTACAGTCGCTGCCCTGGCGTGGAAACTTCTGGAGTACCGCCGCAGCGAGGGTGCGATAGGTAGAGATGGAAGATAACAAATCACGACTCGTACTATTCGTTGCCCGTTTTCATGTATGTTGAACTGTTGAACTTCGACGTACTATGTTGGAATGGTGGATGAACCTAGGGTATCATATAGATAGAAGAGAATTTCTGTGAGAAATGTGTCCAGTCGAATAGTGCAATTGGTGGGTGGGATTTACACTCGCTGCCCTGGCATGGAAACTGTGGAGTACCGCCGCAGCAACCCATCGTTATATGTGATACGTATCACCCATTCCCAAGTATGTTGAGTGGCTCAACTGTGTTCAGAGGTGAACCCTCTTTGCCACCTGCCTCAGGTGATGTGGGTGTGTGTGTGTCCGCGTTTGGTATTACAACTATGCCGAACCCTTGCTGCAATGGCCGGGAAGACTTGCAATGGGAGCGTGGTACGCAACAGTACCAGCCGTAGCAAGTGGTGCAGGATTGCATGCATACACTGGAACTTTACATACGGCTTGTGTGTTGTTCAGTTCTCCAAATCACTCCATGTATTACAAACCGCAGAATACATGACCTGGAAGACGCCCACACACATTTATCAAGCATGCAACCAACATAATTCGAGTTGCTGCAAAATGGAAACCCCTTGGCAACTTCGCCTTGACCTTGCCGTGGCTGGAAAGCAAGTACCTATGGGTAATAACGGACCAAAATTATTAATCAACGGATATTTTGTTGCGGACCGGACGCCGCACATGTCATCCGTTAACTTAACGGCAAATAACGGTGAAGAAAAAGTGAGAGCCGGATTTTGCGGATGGTAGCACGGCAAATAGCGCACCGGATATTACCGGACGAATATCACACTCAGTTTTACGGACCGGACTTAACGGACCAGACGGCACCCGAGTGTGGCCACCTCTATAGGGGGGTGCAAGTAGAAGTGGGTAGACGGGGCACGGACCGGCTTGCACCTTACATAGCCCCACACACTCATGTTACAGAATTGTGTGGGCAACGCATTTCCATGCGTCGCACCACATCGGCGGTCCAAACGGGATGCCGACGTGGCATCGCGTTTGTACGTATCGGTATGCAGAACCGTGGGCATCATCCCCATGCGGTTGAAACGGGGCTGAACGCGAGCCCATGATGTGGGGCGCCCATTGCGAGGGCTGGCAACGGGAGGCGTGGGGATGCCTTCGGGCTGGTTACCGCGTGGGGCACGTCGCATTTCCGGCGGCGCGGGCCGGCAGCGGGGCGCGTTGGGCACCCCGTGGGGCTGCGCCCCGGGGCCGGCACATCCCCACATTGGTGGACGTCTAGCCACACATGGGGGGGTAGCTGCGTGGGAACTACATGGGACTGCATCGGCAGCGCTGGTGGCCCAGCGGGCGGGGTTTGTGTCCAAGGCCGACGGCACACGTGGGGCGGCCCCCGCCCGCAGATGCGGTGGCCTGCACCGGCAGCGAAGGTGGCCCCACGGGGGTGGCCCGTGTTGGGGACCGTTGACGTGCATGGGGCGGTCCCCGCTTGCAGACGCTTGGTGAATATTCCCTACGTGGGATCGCGCTCGTGGGAAGGAATCGTGGCAGGCACTGTGCGGCTGACGGGCACCTTGCGTCTAGGTGCGTTTCAGGGACCGCTTCAGGGGGGGCTGGTTGCTCCACCGCTGCTCTGCATGTGTGCCGTCCCAAGGTCACCCGTGTGCCTGCGTGTTTCCGTTGGCTTCCCTAGAGTTGTTCCTGTGCATGACGTGTGAACCCTCCAGGGATCACAGTTCCTCATGAACGTGGGCCCCTGCAATCCCGATAGTGCACGACCACGCAGTCCATACTCCAACGCTCAGCTGCGGCACACAGATTTACAATTCGGTTCTTGCAACAGCGCGGCCCTAGCTCTGCATACACCACACAGCTCTGCATACACCACATGGTCAAACGCCCAATCAGACCATTCCCGCTCGCTGAAGATTCCTGGAACACGCATCGGCCGATCCACTAGCTTCGCACCTCCTCGACCAGTTTTCTTGACAAATCTGTCGGGCCCCCATCGCTCGCCGGCCTCCGCCTTTGCCGCTGGCACCCAACACCACCACCGTTGAGCACATAGACGCCCGCGCTAGCGCCCAGTGGTGCGACGCAATAGCCCCTCCCCTGCAGTTCTCACCACTGAGTCATCACTTTCCTAGGGTGGCATGTTCCCAGATCACCCCCCTTCCTCTTCCCCTTTCTCTGGCTTTATCGCTTACTCAGTGGCACACGGGGTCCCCCTTCCGCCCTCAACCCCAACACCCTCTCTGTGGCCCCCTTCCTTCTCTCTTGTCTCTTGCGGTGCAGCCAGCGGGCTTTGGCGGAATCATTTGCTCCCCTGCTCCTGCTCCTCTTGGTGCTGGTCTCAGCCCAGACTGCCATTTTGAAGCCATCTTGAAGCTGGCTATGGTAGCTATGCAGCGCCTACCAACAGCCACAACAAACACAATATGGATACTTGTACACTGAGAATATTAGCACTATGGTTCAACCAACCTACACAGTGGTGGCAATGACCTCAAATTAGCAGTGGTACCAGTTGGTGGACTGGCCAGAATGTAGAGACCGCAAGCACGAAGCCCAATCCAAACATACCTGTCAGTGGGACTGACACATGGCACAAACACCAGAGAGAGCACGCATCGCCTGGGACTGTCCCGTGGGTGAGCTAGGACTTTCGAACTTTCCTGACGTGCCTGCGAAGTACAAAGAAGCCTTGCGCCAAACACATCACTCCCTATGCGATGCTGTTCTGAGCATGGCCGATTGCAAGAGCACACGTGGATCGCCATTCTACTGAACGTTGGCAAAGGAGGCACCCGGTTTCAGGCTGCGTTGGCAACTCACCTTCGCATACGCGCCGTCAGGAATCACAGCACGCCACCTTTTTGATGTTTGCCATAGTCACCTGTCACGTGTGCCCAAGTCTCTGCGGCAGTCCATCAGCCTCTACGCAAGCGTTTGCCAAGCACGTATGCTGAGGACCTTGCAAGGTACGCTCACACCCGCGCATACGTGCTCCCCACGCCGTGCTGCCCAGCCGCTCGACCCATTCATGGCTGAGGCCCGGATCCTGCAGCAGCACCACACAGCCAGCCACAATGCGATGAGCTTAAGCCCGCCAGCCGCGGCAGTCCATCACCCTTTGGGTAAGCGTGTGCCGAGCGCGAATGCTAATAACCCTGCAAGGTACGCTCACACCCGTGCATACGTGCTCCCGACGCCGTGCTGCCCAGCCGCTGGACCCGTTCATGGTTGGGGCCCGGATCCTGCAGCCACACCACAAAACAAGCCAGATTGCGATAACCTTGAGCCCGCCAGCCACGTGTGGCTGGCGGGCTACATTGAGTCATCCGTGATCTCCAGTGCACAGCAGTACTGGCGGATGTACAGACTCACCCTGACAGCCGACATCACAACACCCAGTGACTGCGCATGGGCGACGCACCTTTGGGGCCTGTGCCTTGTCTTGCAGTGCCCCTTGGGACATGAACGCCATGCTGTCGGGTGGGTCTAGTGCAGCTGTGGACGTGGTCGTGGATGTCGAGCAAACCACGGGACCCGTAGCGATCGGAAAGTGCGGCGTAGGAAGCGGCGAAGTGCTGATCATAAAGCCATGAGGGGGGCAATGCACACCATCGACAAGTTGTACAGGGCAAACTGTAACGCAGTCAAGGAGTCGGAGTCATTGAAAGCCCAGATCGCCGAGCTAAAGCAGGTTGCCAAGTCCCGCTGCCCAACTCCGGAGCTAGGCGTTGGTGTGACCACCTTGGTTGCCATTAACAAAGTCTTGAGAGCAGAGCTGGAGATGGCGAGGAGCAAGTACAAGCGATACAGAAGAAAATGGCGTTCATACATGGCTCCCTCAGGATCGAGCACGGGGACGACGAGCGCGGGGAGGACGACTGCGGGGAGGAGCTTTGGTCACCATGGGGCGAGATGCTCAGCACGGACGAGGAGGAGGTTGCAACCATGCACTTGAAGTTGCCCCCACAGTTCCCATGGCCTGACGACACAACTTTGTTTCCGAGCATATACGGTGACCGTTCTAGTAAGGAAGGTGGGGCTGGGCCCAACAGTGGCAAGGACGGACTGACTGACATGTAAAGACTTACTGACCTAGCATACTGACTTGGTGGGCTGTATACATCAATGTCAGATCCACAGCAAGGGGCCCAACCCAAAGGGAAACAAAATCAATCTGGCGCTTCACTCTCATACTAGTCAACCTCGTTCAATTGTGTCCATGCAGTTCTACTCACAACCATTGCAGGCTTCCAAGCGATGGGAAACCAATCCTCTTTCAAGCTTGTGCAGAACATGACCAGCAACACAGCCACAACATGCTCACAAGGGCTCCCCTAACTTGGTTTTAAACCCATAAAGTTGCACAGTGGCAGCCAATGTTCTGCTGTGCATGACGTTGGCAACAATGTTTTAAAAGGTTTGCCACACCAGGTCGCCCAATTCCAATTCCAGCAGCTTCGTCGTCCCCTTCTTCCGCATGCACCTCACCCACAACACTGCATGTTTCACCTCCAGCTGTTGCATCTACCCGAGCACCCCTGCAGCACCGACGCTCTATGATCAGTTCATGCCCATGTGTTTCTCCAGCCATGTAGGTTGAAAAGCACTCCCCTGTATGATAACACGAGGTCTAATCATCTTGTGTCAAAAGGGGTGTGGCACGCTCGAGTGCTCAGCGTGTTGGGAGCAACTACAACAATATGTAAAACCGCAATGATATGTTGCTTGTCCGTTATTTCACAATTGGTCTTTACTAATAATATCAACACTTTAACTGTAGTAATATTGCTCTATTCAGTATATTAATATTATATTAATAATATACACCTTTGTTAATATTATTATCATAATACAATTATTATTTATGCCTTAAACCGTCCAACCCCACATCGTTTCCAGAAATGGCACGTCCAACAAGGTACAAGGCGCACAGACATAATTCACACGAGTTCCTGAAATTCAAGCAATACACAACCATGTGGCTGGTATGGATCTTCAAACAAGCATGAGCACAACACCTGCCTTTCAGCAACACAACACATGCCTTTCAAAAACTGAACTGACTATCGTGCACACACCGGCTAGAGAGCAGAGTATTCCATACTGTGGTAGCGGAGGTCCATGGATTTGAGATCCAACAGGCATAGGCCACATTGCTGCACATGCCCAGTCCTAAGCATGACAACGTGCCCATCACCGATTCCGATGCAGGGTTGAAAGGGCAATCGCTCTGTGTTGCTCTTGCCAATCTAATCAATGCAACATCACCAGGCAATATCACATGATAACAGCAATAAATGGATTGAACCATAACAATGTCACATTTCAGCCCAAATGCCCTCTGAAGCTTCACGCATCGAGTAAAACAAACGGGATTTATCGTCGTCTTGGAAACTTCATTTGCCTACCTTCATTTGCGGCACATCGTCAGGCAGCAGTCCGTTGGCCTTCACGAGCCATGAGAACCCTCCACCCCAAGCGGGAGCCCACAGTATCACCCACAACAGACAGAATTCGTTCCTTGATATTGACCTGCACTTCAGTCCACAAAGCACCGCTCCCTGTTGTGATTGTCAAACAATGGTATTCCACACCGAGCTGGTTCATTGGGCTCATGTGAGACGGCATCGCCCCTGCACGTGAATAATAACAGAATCTATTGACATCCTTTTCACACGTCCCTCATTTAAAGGAGATTGGCGCAGACAGTGGCCTTGTGTGCAACTTAGGAGCCTCGCCTCCCTCCCACACATCCATTTACAAATAGCGGCTGTGCTTCAACAAAGCCACTGCAGCATTAAAATCGAAGCAATCGAAAGTGCCAACAAGCAGCCCTGCACAACACAAGGGTAGACATATCAAAAACACTATAATATTCAGCCCGTGAAAGATTGAAGGACAAACGTCTAAACAATGCACTGTCAGCACATGGGTTAGCACTTTACTGATCGCCAACTATCGTGCTGATCTCCTGAACAGGGACTGCAATGCTTGCACTGGATGATGCCACACAATTGGAAAGAGACAAACAGCATGTTCTCAGTGTTAGTGTGGACTACTTGCCTGGCTTGTAGCGAGTGCACCATCAGAATGTCCAGCTGCAGTGCTTCACCTGGCACTCAAAAGTGGGCATCGCTTGCCCATTGGAATGAAATTGGCCCTGGTTCACTAAGCTCCTGTGAACCAGCACGCCCCCTGCACAAGAAAACAATGTCAGCACTTGCTGCCATCCGTTCACGTGTCCCTTTCAAATGACAGACCGTTCCAGTGTGTACAACTTAGAGGCATGGATTCCTTGCCGCCCCTGCATTGTCCAAAACGACAAACAGCAGCTGCGCTTGAACAAAGCCATTGCAACATTAAAAGTGGAGCAATCGATAGTGCCAACAAGCAGCCCTGCACAAGACAAGGGTAGACATATCAGAGGACTATGTCAACCAGACAGCAAGAGCCTTAACAACAAATGTCTGAACATTTCATTGGCAGTATGCAAAGTGTTACACAAGTTAGCACTTTACTGATGGCCAGCTATCGTGCTGATCTCCTGAACAGGGACTGCAATGCTTGCACTGGATGATGCCACACAATTGGAAAGAGACAAACAACATGTTCTCAGTGTTAGTGTGGACTACTTGCCTGGCTTGTAGCGAGTGCACCATCAGAATGTCCAGCTGCAGTGCTTCACCTGGCACTCAAAAGTGGGCATCGCTTGCCCACTGGAATGAAATCGGCCCTAGTTCACTAAGCTCCTGTGAACCAGCACGCCCCCTGCACAAGAAAATAGTGTCAGAATCTGCTGACGTAGTTCACCTGCGCCCTTCACTTGACTGGTTTTTGCAAAGTGTACAATTTGTGAGTGGAAACCCCCCTCCAGCACCCCCACTATCAAAATCTACAAGCAACAGCTGCATTTGAACGAAGGCACTGCAACTCTAAAATTGGAGCAATAGATGGTGCCAACAAGTGGCCATACACATACCAAAGGTAAACACATAACTCTGTGAATCAGACTGCGAAAGTCTTCACGACGACAAACGTTTGAACACTGCACAGCCACTACGTACAAGGGGTGTATGGGTCAGTACTTTGCTGAGGCCAAACATCGAGCTGATCTCCTGAACAGGGGTTGCATATGCAAGGTTGGTGTGTCCGTCTTGGACCATGCCATACAAACTCATAGCAGATATGTTAAACTGCACACTTTGACAAGCCTTGCCTGCACTAGAGGTGGCCATTCAAGGGTGCCATCCGGTCCGTTCAATCCGGTTCGTTAATTTTTATCAGCTGTCCGTTAAATTTCGTTAAAGAAAAAGGGAGAAAAACTCAGAAAAAACGAAAAAAATCCAAAAAAATCGAAAAAAACCCCAAAAATCACAACAACTGCGGCTAGTTGACAATCTAGTATGCATAGGTTGAAATAAAATACAAACATACTCTCTAATAGCGAATTCCATAAACTATAAGTATGACTAAAACCCAAAAATCCCCAAAAAATCCAAAAATCCGCTAATTTTTGGTTAATTTTTGTCTTTTTTTGTTATTTTCCGTTAATTAACGGAAAATTAACGGAAATTAACCTCTGTCCGCTATTAACGGATCCGGGTGGCCACCTCTAGCCTGCACAGCTCCTTGAAAGCTGCGAATGCACTCGAGTCCAGGTAATACAGCCCCAAGGAGACAACCTGGATGGCGTTCTTGCAGTTGGACATGCCGGAGATGATATTCAGCAGGTCCCCAACTGTCATGCCGGAAAGCGCCACGCTGGAGCCATCGCCTGGCTTCTGGTCACCTGCGCCGAGAGCTTGCGGTCGCCCTGCTCCTTGGGTCTGGAGCTCCCCGACCTCGCGGAGTCCGTGGATTTTATGTCGCCCACAGGAAAGCCCTTCGACACACGCAGACCGGGGTGCGGTGCACAGCGTGGGCCCTGCCCCGACTCCACAGTTGGTCTCTGACAGGCTGCCCATCGACCACATGCGGCATGACGCCCCGTAGTTGCCGGTAGACAGCATCTGGCTCTCGTAGGCGCTGTGCGTCTGCGCCTTGCACACGGATACCGGTGTGGCTCTCGAACACCAATGCCAAGGGGGCTCTCCCTCGTGACCTCACTGCGGGAGATCTTGCATGACAGCAGCTCCACCTCGGGGGAGTGCAGGTCCACGCCGCCGTGTGGCCCAGCGCCCGATGGAATCCTCAAAAGAGAAGCATGCTGGGGCTGCTAGCGGGGGGGATCTATATAGAAGATGCCAGGTCCAGGGTTGAATGCGTCCGCCGACACCTCCTGTATCATCAAACCCGCCACTCCGCCCTCAGGGCATTCCATCAGCCAATCCCGGCGGCTAGCGTCCCGGCGATCGCCCGACCCTACTAGGACACCCAGCCACCCCGTGCCCGTCACACAATCCGCCCCAGTCCTCTTGCAATTGCTGAAACCTACCTTTGCCCTGTATGACGCGGATCCCTTAACAGCACTGCGCCCTTAGGGCATTCAAGCAGCCAATCCCGGTGGCTTGCATCCCAGCAATCGCCCGACCCTGCTATGACACCCAGGCGCCCCTTGCCCATCACACAATCCACCCCAGTCCTCTCACAATTGTTGAAACCTACCTTCGCCCTGTATGATGCGGATCCCTTAACAGCACTCTGCCCTTAGGGCATTCAAGCACCCAATCCCGGCGGCTTGCGTCCCAGTGATCGCCCGACCCTGCTATGACACCCAAGCGCCCCTTGCCCATCACACAATCCACCCCAGTCCTCTCACAATTGCGGAAACCTACCTTCGCCCTGTATGACGCGGATCCCTTAACAGTAGCACCGCATCCCGCAAGGCAGCACCAAAGTCGCCACCGCAGACCATGCCGCTCTCCTTGCACCCCTGTCTCCGATTTGGAGCGAAGAGTAGCCGGGGAGCCTGGTAGGGGCGTCGGCACGCGTCAGGGTGCCGATGGCGCCTGACAGGCACCGGTGGTGGCCGATGCCTGCCGATGCACGAGATAAGGGACGGTGAATGCGTGGGCAGGTATGGTTGCACAAGGGACGCGGCGAATAAGAGCCCACAGATGCCCACGTGGGATCCTGGGTATGTGGGCGGCGTGGGGGGGAGCCCGATGAGCCCCGACGTGGGCGCACGTCGGGCGCTGGACACGCCGGCAGTGGCGGGGCACGCGGGGCGCACGTGACGGATTGCCATGCCGGCCGACGTGGCAATCCCAATGCGCGGGCCACGGGCCGACACAGCGGCTGGCCACCGTGGCGGGCTACGTCGGGCCCCGTCCAGGGGCCCACGCTTGCCCATGGCATTTGCGAATGCCGATGCCCACCGACGTCATGGGGCGGATGCCCACGCAACTCAACGCGGCCGACGTGGGCGGTCCGATGATTCTGTAACACGAGTGACAGGCGGCGGTCAGAGTGGGAGCTCTTGGTACCTATTGCTCGCGATACAGGGCAGTAGGGGAGTGGCCTATAGTGCTACACACACACCCCTATTGTTCCTAGCCTAGACCAGTACCCCCCGAGCTGCCATCGGAGCGAGGGGTGGTGGAGGGGCTTCGAGCGGGTCGGGACATGAGGCAGTTGTGTGGCCGTTCCCGGGGAAGTCCTCCCCAGGCAAGGGGACAGAAAAGGTTTAGTTTCTGATCAACTAGTGGCATTCCCGAGGTGTGGCAGGGAAGCCTCTCTTTGAAGGGGTGAGTAAAGTACTCTTTGAGTATTCTTAAATTCCCTGTTGCTAACCTAGGAAGAAACTGGTTGTAAAAGGCTGTTCTGGAACTGTTGTGGTGAAGCCACTTGGCACCTTGTTGGTTGGGGAAGTATAGTACCCACTGACTTGGAGACATCATTTGGTGGATCCTGGGGCTTCTCTGAGCGATATTAGGGGCTACACTCTGGGATATACCCAGGGTTGAACCTCCGTGCGGTCAGACTACTGACTACTGTATAAGTAAAAAAGTTCGCGCGGGAAAAAAGTTCGCGCATTTCGCGCTCGAGCAACTGCGCGAACTTTTTTCCGCGCGAACATTTTGCCCCCGCGAACTTTTCGGCCTCCTCCCAAATGGGTCGGGCGCTTCCCACGCTTTGGCCCGTTGGCCTTGCGCAACGACGACTGCCCCGTGCGGTGGCCTTTTGACGAGCAGCGACTGCCCCGAAGGAGTCGTGAGCTGGCTAGCAGATCGCTCGCGCCGGTGGCCATCGGCCAGCCGAATCTTGGCGGCGAGGAGGTGCCATCTCCCTAATCAGGCGGCTCTATTCTCCCCCCAGTTTCTAGTCCTGCAAAAGCCTAGCTCGAGCCCCATCCAGCGACTGCCCCGAAGGAGCCCTGAGTTCGCCGGCAGATCGCTCGCCCTAGATCGATCGCTGGTGGCCACGGGCCAGCCGAATCTTGGCGGCGAGGAGGTGCCATCGCCCTGACCAGGCCGCTCGTGCTATTCGTTTGCGGCAGGCAGAGGGTCAGGACGGCGGCCGGGGGCCGGCGCAGCACAATAATAAACGGCGCCACTCCTGGCGAAGGTCAAGGGCGGCAGGAGCCCGAATCCGCAATGTTCGCGCAACGAAAATTTTTGCGGGCGAAAAAGTTCCGCGGCGGAAAAAAGTCCGCGCACCGGCTAGTGCGCGAACTTTTTCCGCGCGAACTTTTGTCCGCGCGAACTTTTGTCCGCGCGAAATACGCGAAATTTTTTCCACGCGAACTTTTTTATTTATACAGTACATCAGTATCAGCACTAGTATCATCAGTTAGTCATCAGTCAGTCTTCATCAGTTTTGCCGGGATTATTGGGGATTCTTCCTGCATTCATTATTGTATTCTGCACTTCTGCTGTTTTTGCGTGAGTGAGCAGCTATGGTGGATATATGGGATCCATTGGCATTTATGTGGTTGGAGATGGAGGAGGCTATGGGCCCTGAGGCTGCTCTCCCTGTGTCTCACCCTGCAGCAGTGACTTGTGTATCTATATCCGAGGCAGTTGATGATGCACAGCTACAGCCTCAATCCCCTCTACATACTGGCATTTTATCCATGGAGCAGTATGCAGATCGTATCGCATCAGGGACACAGGCAGGTATCAGTACCCAGCATGACTCGCCAGATATGCGGAGTCAGTGGACATTTTCTCAGCCGCGTACACAGACGTTGCCTGACCACACAGCCGCGCCGTGCACATTTCGTATCAGGCCACATGGGCCACCAGTGTATCTTGGAGAGCATGGACAGGACTGTGTGTCCTCGCCATGCATAGTTTGTATCAGGCCACATGGGCCACCCGTGTATCCTGGAGAGCATGGACAGGACTGTGTGTCCTCACCATGCACAATTCATATCAGGCCACGTGAGCCACCAGCATTTACTGGAGAGCGAGGACAGGACTCTGTGTCCTAGCTCAGTACGGTGGATGATTATTTGGATGCAGTGGCATGTACTGAGCAGCAGGCGATCGTCTATGTTATATTGTTGCTGGTGGGTGATGCATGAGTTTGGTGGGACGCAAAGTGTATCTCACGTGGAAATAAAAGGCCAGAGTCACTTGAGGAGTTGAAGAGGATGTTGAGGGCGCAGTTTGATGCCCCCATCAGGGAGAGTCGCACCAGGACCAAGCTCCTCAAATTGTCACAGAAAAAGGGCGAAAATTCGTGTGCATATATGGCACGAACAAAATCCTTGCTATACAGGGTCCGGGGATTTGATGAGAAAACGGCCCTGCACGCATGGATCCATGGCTTACGGGAGCCGTTTTACTTTGAGGTGCTCAAGGCTGCCCCTAAGACTCTAGCCGAGGCAGAAATTTTGGTCGCATGCATGGAAGATGTGTTCAGTGGTAAGGCTGACAGCGACCAACAAAGGAAGAAAAGCATGCAAAGGAAAAATGCAAGAAAAGATGGCAGAATTTAGAGAAGAAAAGATTAAACTCCATGACATCACCATGTAGATGGATCTCATAGTGGGCATAGGCAAGCTGAGAGATTACATCCCTCTCTATCGACTGGTTCACATTTCCACCCGGAACACCAGTCTAGAGAGTCTGGCCAGAGTGGATGTGGGAGATTTTAGAGGAAGCCCAAGGTGGCTATAATGGCCACCAGCAAAGTATTACGGACCATGGCCGATCAGATAGATCGGGAGGCGGAACAGCAATCCGCCATGTTGGATAGACGCTTCCCAGTAGTTGTGGCAGGGAGACTGTCTGGCCCCCGCTCTGGCTAGCCAGGAAAGCGTCCGGGACATCTAGTTCAAGCCTGCCAGAGAGCTTGGAAAATTTGCGCGGTGTACCCCAGTAAGTGGCAACAAAAGCGCCAACAGAAGTCGAGGAAGTGGAGGCGCAGGGTGGAACGATGGCATCGACGTCACAAATGCCAGACTGAGTGGAGATTGGCTTCAGGGAAAGCACAGACTATTGGGGTGCCTGAAAAGGTAGATGAGTTCCTGTCAGACATGGCGGGAGCCCCCAAGTGCTGGATTCAGAGGAGTGGAGCCACTGTAGAACCCAATGCTGCAAGCGGCTTAGGCCTAAGGTCTACAGCTCAGGATCACTTGCTCTTGATTGCGCGAGCAGTAATACATAACACACGTGTGTTTGCACTGGTGGATTCGGGTGCCACTCGCTCGTTTGTAAATGAGCAGTTGAAAACTCGCCCACCATTGGATTTCATAGGTGCATACTCCTCATTGGAGTTAGCCAATGACGATACCGTAGTGTCGACCGGCGTTGCACCTAATGTGCTGGTATGTATCGGACGTACGGTCAGCAGGGTGTCTTTCACTGAGGTGCCTATGATGGAGGGCATCCAAGTCATTCTCAGTCAAGATTGGTTGGACGCAGTCAACCCATTGATCGATTGGAGAACGAATTCCTTGGTACTCTGACATGGTGATGGATTGGAGGTGGTACAAGGAATTAAGGCACCTAACGTTGCCTCGTGTAATATTGTTGACTGTGGATTGTCTGGTCTTCAGCACACTTTCCACTCTCTTGGAAAGGATGCCTCCAACCCCAATATTATGAGGGGTGATTCGTACGCTTGGTTGTGTTCCCCATCATTTTGGGAACCACCTTTATCGGTGCGCGAGTGGTCACACATGCCGGATCGTCGTATATCGACCGGTCATAACTCACCGAGGGCGGTTGAGTCTCCCCAGGGGGGGGTACCTTCAATTTTGCCAAATGAAATCTCGAATACTCCGGAAAAATCCAAGGCGTGCATAGGAAGAAGGTCAAGGTGGCTGGACATGTAGTCAACCAGCCTGTACGCCCTAAAATCGATTTCATGTCTATGCGCCAAGCGGCTAAAAGGGCAAACAAAAGCGACCTTCCGATGTTCTTGTGTCTTTTGCGGCCTACAGTTCCGCCAAAGGAGAAAACGAAAAAGAGCAAGGCCAAGGCCAGTGTAGCAAAGGGCCAAACTGAGGGAGAGAGGCACCGGGTTATGAAGGAAACCGGGCCTGTAAAAACCGAGTTACTGATCGCGGAAGTGATTCATAAGAAAGTGCAAGAAGCCAAACCAGCTGTCCGGGATGAACTGAAAGGAATCCTGGAGGAATATAAAGATGTATTCCTGGACAAGCTACCCTATGGCCCACCACCCAAGAGAATAGTGGACCATGAGATTGAGACGGCATCAGGAGAACCACCACCTCACAAAAGCCCATACAGACTGAGTGTGGCTGAGTTGGACAAGCTCAAACGCCAGATAAACAATCTCCTTGACCAGGGGTGGATTCGGCCCAGCACGAGCCCGTATGGAGCGCCAGTGCTATGCATTCCAAAGAAGGATGGCAAGTGGCGGCTCTGCATCGATTATCGGGCCTTGAATAAAATCACTACCAAGAACCGGTATTCTCTCCCGAAAGTGGATGAGCTAATGGATCGCCTCCGCGAAGCACAATACTTTATCAAAATCGATTTGGCCTCAGGATATCACCAGATACGGGTGAAGGAGGCTGATATCCACAAAACTGCCTTCGTGTTAAAATACGGTTCATTTGAGTATACGGTCATGGCCTTTGGGCTATGCAATGCGCTGGCCACGTTTCAGCGCATTATGAACCATCTACTGAGAGATGGCCTTGACGATTTTGTGCTTGTCTTCCTGGACAACATTTTGATATATAGTCGTACCAAGGAAGAGCATTTGTAGCATATTAAGGTGGTACTGGACAGACTTTGGTCGGAGAAGTTTTTTGGGCGACTCCCAAAGTGCGACTTCTTCAGAACCGAAGTAGAGTACCTTGGCTTCGATGTTGGGAAGGACAGTATCAAGCCGTCGTTGTCAAAGGTCAAGGTTACTCTGGATTGGCCGATGCCAAAGACCATCATAGATGTGAGGTCTTTCTTTGGGCTCTATAGTTTTTACAGAAAATTCATCCGATGGTTTAGTGAGATCGCAGCCCCAATGACAGATCTCACAAAGAAGAATGTACCTTGGGTCTAGGGTGGCCAAGAGGAAAAAGCATTCAACGGGCTTAAGAAGGCCATGGTCACCGCCCCGGTTCTCCAGCTACCCGACTTTGAGAAGGAGTTCACCGTCACCACAAATGCATTAGAGGTGTCAGTTGGTGCAATCTTGCAACAGGATTTTGGCTCCGGATTACAGCCAATCTGCTATGAGAGCAGGAAGCTAAATCCTGCTGAAACAAGATACAGTGCATATGAGCGGGAGCTGTTGGGGATTGTGTGGTCCGTGGGGAAGTGGCGGCACTACCTTGCCAGTCGTCATTTCATCGTCTAGACTGACCATGACTTTTTAAAGAACATGGCCAATCAGCCTTAAATGAACAGGCGGATTTGGAAGTGGGTTCAGGTTCTTCAGGGGTACGATTGTGACCTGGTCCATATACCAAGGAAGAAAAACCCCGCAGACTTCCTCTTATGTAGAAGTCTAAGGGACGTGAAGGAGATGGTCTACGTCCGAGAGGAAGAAGAGTCCTTGGTTAAAAGGTTACTACTTGGAGAGGACAAGTCTGACGATGGGATCCAACATAAATTGGATCAAGTTTTTGCAAGGAGCAGATCGGAGGTGACCCAAGCCACGGGTCAAGAGGACCAGTTGGGACCTTCACTTTTTGTTGCCAGGTTTTACATTTCATCCGCAAGAAGCACGAGAGAGGGGATCAAAAAGGGCATTCAAGAGGATACACGCTGGGCAGATATCATTTCCCAGCTGGAATCTACCCAGGGCAATGCGTTGACAATTGGAGATCGATCTTTCCAGATTACAGGAGGATTGTTGGAGGTGAGAGACAATGGTAAAACTGGGAAGACACAGTGGTGGCTGGTGGTAACAGATGTCCCAGATATCAACAAGTAGATAATGAGGGAACTACACGAAGTCCCTTATTCAGGACATCTGGGCTACCACAAAACATTAAAGAATATTTAGAAGACTTCTACTGGCCTGAGCACACCCTCAAAATTCGGGACTTTGTGATGGGGTGCCCAGTTTGCCAGCAGTAGAAGGCCATCCACCATGTCCCCGCTGGACTTTTGCAGTTGCTAAAACTCCCAGAACAGAAGTGGGCCGACGTCAGCTTGGACTTCATCATGGGTCTACCAAAGTCAGAAGCTGGGAACGATGGGTACTCATAGTGGTAGATCGGGCCATGAAGATGGTGCATCTGGCACCTGTCAAGCAGACTATCACAGCTGCTGACACAGCCCGATTCTACTGGACCACTGTGGAAAAGTTGCACGGAATCCCTCATTCCATTGTGAGTGATAGAGACCCACGCTTTGTGTCCAAGTTCTGGCGCGAGCTGTGGAACATTTTGGGAAGTTCATTGAGGATGTCCAGCGCCTACCACCCACAGACAGATGGTCAAACAGAGGTGATGAACAGGGTGGTGGAGATGGTTTTACGCTGCACTCTACACGCCGGGCAGGATGGATCGAGCTGGGAGCGGCTGTTGTCCACCGTCGAGTTTGTGATCAACAACAGTCCAGCGCAGACAACCGGGTACACACCGTTTTATTTGAACTATGGCTTCCATCCATGTACTCCAACAGATCTCATCCGCGGTAGTGACTTTACTCTCATTGAGGGAGTCAACCAGTTCGTAGAGTGGATGAAGAGGAATTTCTCAACGGCAGTCAAATTTCTGAACCGGGCTCAAGATCGCATGAAGGCACAAGCCGACCAGAAGAGAAGGGAACAACGGTTCAGTAATAGGGATCAGGTGATGCTCTCAATAGAGCACCTCAACTTGAAGAATGCCCCAATCCATAAGCTGAAGAAGAGGTTCGTTGGCCTATTCTTTATTGTCCATCCGGTGGGACAGGTGGCCTACGAACTTGATCTTCCGAATACGTGGAAAAGACACACTGTGTTCCACGTCAGCTTGTTGCATCCTTTCAGGACCAGTTCATGGATGCAACCCACTACATCTGGTAAGGTGGAGGAGATTGAGCCTGAGGATGATGAGCCATATGATGTTGAGAGATTACTGCGTTGGCGGTGGACCGGTCCCAGTACCAAGCGGCAGAAGGAGTACTTGGTCCTCTGGAAGGACTATTCGTTGGATGATGCCACTTGGACTTCTAAAGAGGACTTTACCTACTAGGAGGAGCTCAAGAAAATGATCAAGAGGGGCAGACCAGTAGAGGATAATTAAGATAATTAAGATAATTAAGATAATTAAGATAATTAAGATAATTAAGATAATTAAGACCACTGGTTAGCCCAACGTTTCGAGGGCGAAACTACCCCCAGGGGGGAGTACTGTGGTGTAAAGCACAGGTGGGTAGTGTGTTTTTTGATTATGGGTATCTGGGAAATACAATGAATATTAAAGGACAATCTCATCTCTTAGTAGAGCTTACTAGAAATCCATAGGTTCTTGAATCACTCCATTTGGGTTGGCGGTAGTGGAGATATAGCTACTAAAAATTATAGTACTTAGGGATGCCTCCACAACCGTACTGGAGGATGAGATACTATCGATACGGTGACATTGGCTATATTATCACGTGATGCGGGGCATGCCAAAGGGTGGCCCCGATGCCCGATAGTTGTAACTCTTGCAGACCACTCACCTCCGCACGGTTGCACCCGCGAGCCGCATCGGCGTCGCGCACCCACTGCGCTCACTGCCGCCCCACGCCCGGCTGATCGCAGGACTGGGCCCACACTGCGCACCCCGAGAGGAGCGAGCGCCCCGGACCGCCCGCCGGTCATTCGGCGAAGGAGGCCATTCCGGCCACATTGGGCGCCGCGGCGGGCACATCGCCCACGCATGGAGCCAAAAACCATACCATGTCCCCTGCCATGCTCCCTCGTATGTTGGCAGCTTTGGTGGTTTGAGGGTGGGTAGGTTAGGTCTTTCCCCTGCGTTGTGAATCCCAACTCCGTTCAGTGTTGCAGCTGCAGCTATGGACTCCTCAAGTTGGCTTTGCATGTGCTGATGGGCCTCGTTCTATTGCAATTCAAAGTGCCTCGCTAGTTGGTTCCACCAATTTCCCAGCACCTAGTCGATGGCCGCTTGCAGCTGGTTAGGTGAGGCTCTAGCTTGGTTGGGCGACAGGCTTCAGATGCTTCCGGTCTGGCTCATACTGTTCGGTTCCCTATTGGCTCTTCTTTAAGCACAATTTTTGGTCAACGTCTTTTGACGTCTTTGTTACGCGGATATCCTTGACGTCCAATTCCTTCCTCGACTTGCCCTTGGGGCAGGTCACATGGCTGACGTCTTCTTGACGTCCAGCTCTCGATGCCCTTGGGGCGGTCTCTCAGCCGGTGCTCTCTGGCACCCAGTGACTTCCTTTCCTTAGCTTCACCCTTGGGGTAGGCCGGGTAGCTTATGTCCTCTAACGCCCTGCAATTCTTGCCCTCAGGGCCGGTCACATTGTTGACGCTCTTCGGTGTCTAGCAGTTCTCCAGCTCCACTCCTTGGAGCTCAAGATGTAGTTGACGTCTTTGTGATATCCCACTGCTCTACTCGTAGGTCGCACTCCTCCGTCCCATTCCTTGGGGAGCTACCACCTCCCAGCCGTGGGTTTAAGTCTTTTTGAAGTGCCGTTTCATCACCGGCAGCTTCGCTACCTCCAAAACCAATTGTAAGGGGCGAGGTCCCCTTTGGTTGGTCGGGGAATGGCCCGTTGTGCCCTGTTCGATTTGGGAACCAGCCAGGCCGGACTTGAGCTATAGCTTTGATTACAAAATAGTCGGGTGTGACTGTATTTATACCCGCCTCCCAAGGCACCCCAAGGGTCATGCCAGAAATAAGGTGAGTCATCCTATTTTTGGCATACCCGCCAGGTTTCAATTCGTAATTTGTTTGTCCCTTGTTCTTCCGTTCACCGACCCGTTGCTCCCCAAAGCCCACTGGCCTTTATCCCATTTGGGCAACAAGAACTATTGTTGACCAACACGGCTCCCCTCTTCATGTTGTACCCTTTTGCTTATTGCACTGGAAATTCCCTGGGTTGCTATCCTCACTATGCAAGGCCAACACTTGGCCAAAACCCATGACGTTCTATTGTACAATGCTTTTCCCGAGCGTTCATAATATACAACATATTGTGTTCCTCCTCATGCTTGGTGTTCTATTATACAATGCTTTTGATTGGCTCATAATATACAGTGTAGTGTGAATTCCCCCTCACAATCCATCCGTATCATTCGCCACGTGTTTCTGACTTGGCATCAACTTTCCGGCTTGACAAATATAGTCACAGTTCTAGTTTAGGCATTGACATGTACAATATGCGCTCCGTCACTCCATACCCAATTTCAGAAATTGGGTGGGAAATTGATCATGTTTGACATAGTTAGAAGGTTGGAAATGTTCCAATAGATGGGTCGGAGGGATATAGAGACCCCTGATGGCTGCAAATTACAATCCATTTTACAATGAATCGAATGTTCTTCAATATTAGCTTCCGCCTCTTGCAGACATTCGTGCAAAATGCAGGATCAACCACCACCAAAATGAACATGCTCTCCATCCAGGCTAACATAGATTCGTTGTTTGCAACAAGCAATATGCGTGGCTACAGTTAGAAGGCAGTCCAACAACACATCATGACACACAACATGCCCTGCATACTTTTATGCACTCCAGTCGTTGCAAGATCTTGGTCTTTGGTTCATTTCCAAGCATCGACAGAACATGCAGGTTCTTGGAAAGTTGGAATAAGGAGTGCGCAACCGAGCTCATCTTACATTCCCGCTTTTAGGTTTAGCCCCTACCATTGCTCTTTCCTTGATTTGTTGGCTTCTTCAGAGAGCAAAAAAAATGACTGGTAGGGTTCAATCATCGTGGTGGTGTTTGCTCACACAGTTGCCAAATTTAGGTGTTGTGTTTTGTTTCATACAATCACAAGACTTCAACAAATATTGGGTTATGCACAACTATGGCGAAGACTCGTATATAATGCAAGCGACAAGGTTGATGATGAACTGACAGCAATCATCCTGCCAGGGATATGGGAGCTGCTATTGTCAGACACCTGAGAGACCCCGGCACCCTGCGTCAAGTACCCAGCGCGGTGCCCTGACAACCCGAATTTTGACACAAATGGCAGCAATTTTTCATTGCTTGCAAGGCAGGCGCGCATCAGCAATGACTAATTTGAGGCCACGCGATCTAGGTTGGTGCTGGGTGCGAGGGGACCCCTTGGACTGTTCGGCGGTTTGCCTCTCCGCCTGGGGGGCGTTTGTCAGTGGGAGGCGTCCGTCAGCGGTAAGTCTTGAAAGTGCACGCCGCGCCCGTGAGTAGCCTTCCTTCTCCTGCCGGCCTCGACCGGCCAGCTTGTTGTTCCGTTACTCTGCTGTCCACGATTCCTCCGACCGCGGTCACTGTTATGCTCTCACCCAGCCCGTGCTTCAGGCATTTTCGAGTGTGCTAGCTTCTAGCCATCGCGGGTTCTACTTTTAGTTAAATCACAGAGGTGGTGGCGATTTTGCCCACAGACGATGCCGGGGCTGTCGTTCAAGGCCATCGTGAACAGCCCCACATTCAAGAAGCTTTGCCGCAGTGCTTTCGACGAGGTGGACGTCGATGTCAACCAGAAACTGGACTACAAGGAACTCTACATCGCCCTGCTGCTTCTGTATGACAAGATCAACAGCACGATTCCCGTCCACATTGAGGTGCCCACCAAGGCCAACGTTCATGAGTACCTGCTGCGCTATGACAAAGACAAGACGGGGGCGCTAGAGTTTGGCGAATTTTTCGAGCTTGCCAAAGACCTTTTTGGGGCTGGGAGGAACTGGAAGGATTCATTGTATTTCCGGATAGGAATGGTCATTCTCACGAATATGGTGATCTGGCCGATTGCTGGTGCAGGAGCTCAGAAGGGGCTCTTGAAGTTGGGGATTGCCCAGGCTGCGAATTTGCCTCCCTCAGTGTTCAGCTTCGGTGTGCAAGGGGTGACCCAATTCCTGTCCAGTTTGTTCATGTAATATGCTGGAAGGTCGCTTGGGTGGAGGCCAAAGAATGGGGTGGCTTGGGCTTCCAGCGCTATCCAACACTGTCTGGACACAGGGCTGAAGGCTGGTGCTTTTGTATGGGCCAATGAGTACTGGGTGCATTGGATGCTGACCACTGCAACTGACTTGCACCACTAGGCAAGCTGCCTGATTGGAATGGCGGATCAGGGTGCTGTATGGCATGTTCTTCTTGGCTTTTCTTCAATGGGTCCATGCAGGACGGTTGAGAATGCTTTTTAGGTGGGCAGCTGGCGAACATTCACAAGATCTGCCAGTTGTGCTGGTAGCTGGACTGGGCAGAACGTGCTCAAATTTGTTTATCCCTTTGGATGGTTGGCTTGGCTGGCTGTGTTGAAGTCCGTCACATTTTGGGGAAGAATGATTGCTGCATTTGTGGCATTTATCTGAATGTATTGGGACAAGGCGATTGGAGCAGAGTGCTGCACATATGTTTGTCATCAGGAATCAATGCACTCGTCGGACCCAGCACTGGCCACACATGTTGGTTTCTGCAGACTGTGTTGCCGATTATCCATTTTTTCGTGGTGAATGCTGATTGTTGGACACAACTTTTTCTCTTGCAGGCCTGCACATGTAGACTCCTGGTGCTCGGTTTGCTACTGGCGTTGCGTTGTGTGCTTCCGCTCTCCCGTTAATGGAATCTCCTCTGCGCCGCATGCAGTTGTAACTGCAATCATGACATGGCACATCTTTGAGGAGCTCAAATGTACCAGATGTGGTAAGCGTGAGAAAAGTACTTTGACAGCGAAGTCAGGATCACCATTGGTATGTCGAGCAGGGACAGCATGGAATCATTCCAGCAGGCAGCAATTCCAGGCATGACCATGCCTTGTTTTACCGCGTCTAACCATCCGCAGGGAATCAAAAGGCGTGCTGCAAATGCTTCATTTTCCTGTCCGCCCGTTCGTTGCTGCTCACGTGCCAATTTGTCCCTCGATTATGGAGGTTATCCACAAGACTGTTTTCACAAAAAGGAATCATTTCTATGTTGGACCCACGTTCTATTGACAAATTTCAGCTCAACACTCAGCTTCGAGGTCAACCATTGGCGTTTGTTTCCCAAGTAGTTGTCAATTACCATGAGTGCACTTCTGAAGCTATTTTTGTGTTTGATTGACGACTTGTCTGAGAGTCTATGACACGCGGTTGAATCCACTTCCCCAGGAACGCAGGACGTTGTGCCATACCCTGACGGAATACCCATCAGCAAGAGAATCGTCTTTCCGAGAATCAGTTTCCGTGGCTCGCCCTGGAAATGATGATGCTTCGAGTCTGATGGATCGCCATTGGTGGCTCGTGATCTGAGTATCCCATGGGCAACGACCGCGATCGAGTCTGAAGATGTGGCCACACACTCACTTGAACATCGGCAACGTTGCCGATGTTCAAATGATTGTCAACTGCTCACTCTGCGCGATCATCTCTAGAACAGACGCTGTTTTACTCCCGACGTCGCTTGATAGGATGGAGCGAAGGGGCATATCGCGATTGGACACACCCGTGGACCACCTGTCAACTTACAATACCTGATCACTTCGCTTTGCGGCTCCCCATTCTCCGGACCAGGCTCCGTGTCGCCATACCAAATGGGGTACATGACAACCATCGGTTGTTCGCTCCTTGTTGCATTGGGGACCGACGCAATGTGCCCCAAAATAATGTACAGCCCTGGCGCCACTATCAGCTCCGACAGCGAAACGCCGCGTGCAACCCTTGGTGCCTGTCAAAGGCTTGCAGATATGTCACTGAGGTCGCGGCTTGCTCTCGAGGGCCAAAGAAACGAGGACCTTGAGGAATCAGTGGTGGCTCTGGCCCGGTGCTGTGACCCGTGGGTCGGTTGGATTGGGCTGGTCGGGGTATGGGAGAGGACCCTACATGGCGAATCATTTGCCTCGTATTTTGGAGGACAATCCGCGTTGCGGTTGTGTACAAGGCTTCCATCACTACTGCGGCTTTGAGCCTGATGCCTGTTGCGGCATACGCAAGGGCCCTCTCACAGGGCACTGGGACCCTGTGCGTGAAGTTCTCCGGACGTCTATCAGATGGTGACCAATGCTGGCTGGAGGATCACTGTCGGAGGCTTTCCAGTACGCAAGGGTACAACCATTCGGAGCCATGTCCCCAGGACGGGGCAGCATCGTGCGAGGCACTGCCCCCAGAGTACACGGAATGCTATGCATGGAAAGTCAGCACCGGCACCATATCTTGCCCGCCCCCCAGCCGGGGAGAGGAATGCTGCGATATACATGGCCGGTGTAGTTTTGGGAGAATGTGCGTCGACGTCCCTACTGGGATACAATGCATCAATCCCATGTGCCCTGTGAACACAATGTTCGTCCTGGACGAATTTGGCACCCCCTCGTGCGTGCCCGCGCCCCCCCTCCCTCCTCCACCGCCTCCCTCTCCCCCCGACCCGCCTCCCTCTCCCCCTTCTCCTCTTTCCCCCCCAAACCCTCCCCCCCCGCCCCACCCTAGGCCCCCTCCTCCCCGCTCTCCCCCGCCCCCCCCCCCTCCCCCTCCCCGGCCTCCTCCACCGCGGCCGCCGCGCCAGCGGCCTCAGCACCCGCCTTTTCCTTGGCCTCCCTTCGCCCCTCCCTCACCACCCCCCTTTCCGCCCTCCCCTCCGCCGCCATCGCCACCACCCCCGCCTCCTCCACCCGCCCCTCCAGGTCCCCTTGCTCCAAGGGAGCCCGCGCTCCCGCCTCCTCCGCCGCCCCCAGGTTGGACTACTCCCCCCTTGCCGCCAATTCCATCTCCACAAAACGGCACAAATGAGACGGACCAAAGCTCACAACCGCCACTTGTGCCAAACCCAAGCCCCAAACCGCCTCCACCCCTTCCAGGGCCTCCCCAAGCTCCTGTTTCGGGGGAACCAAGTGAAGAGCCTGGGAGCAGCACATTGCCAGAGCCGGAGCATGTCACAGCGGATGCTCAGCCCTCTTGGACCGCCGCAATTTCGTTAATGGGAGTGGCAGTTGTCGCGGCTCTGTCTGTGGGTTGGTGGGCCAGGCGGAACAAGTGAGGCAAAGAGGACTGGATGTACAGTTTGGTGAGCACAGCCCGTGCCCGTGAGGCGTATTTCTCGGTGCGTGTCCCCTGTGGACGAGCCCTCGATTCGGGGATGCGCAAGTGAAGGTTGCATTCTGGGACATGTCTTCGCCGGATTGGGTCAAGGCTCCAACTGGACTGCACCGTGCAGCAATAGCGGTGCTTGGCCTGGTTTCGGCAATCCACGAGTCCAGCAACATTGCACAGCACATTTCTGCCGTTCTGCAAGCCACTTTTCTCTGTTTGGTGAGAAATTTCGAACGATGCTCGGGTGCCAATGACAGGAATTTAAGAGCAGAAGATTCTTGCGTTGTGCTGGATCACCAGCCCCCGTAACATAAGAATCGGTAAGTTTCAGTAGCAGTAGCAGAACCGAGTTTTTTCCATGCTTTTCGGACCTCCAAGCGAGCGGTGCTCGGTAGCTGGCACCGGAAACCAGTGCCTGTACCAGTAAATGCTGCGAAGCGGATCACGCCATACTACTTGGGTCAGTGGGCAACCCAGAACAGATGGGAAAGCTATGAAGCCATCTGTTCCAGCAGCCCATTTTTGCGCCGTTCCAGCCCGTTGTTCCGCACGTTTCCGCCACCCGTTTTTTGCGCATTCGCATCTCCTTTCTCGAATAGACTTGTTTGGGAGCAGTTTCACCCCGTTTTCAGTTCCAGGTCTTGGTTTACCTTCCGCGTTTTCTTTCCAGGTCTTGGTTTTCTATCCTCACTCTGTCTTAGGGTGTGGGTGTGGGTGTGGGTGTGGGTGTGGGTGTGGGTGTGGGTGTGGGTGTGGGTGTGGGTGGGGGTGGGGGTGTGGGTGGGGGTGGGGGTGTGGGTGGAGGGGAGGGGCGTTGTGGTGGTGGTGGTGTGTGTGGGGTAGGGTCAATGCGCGGGGCTAACATACGGGCAGCAGATGGACGAAGAATGAGGTTTCCTGGTGAACTGAGCTGCAAATGATCAAAAAGGTTTTAACCTCCAATAACGTGCTGTAAATGCACAAATGCCGCCTGTGAATATGCACAGATAAAAACGACGTGGGGCCCGCATGTTATTAACAGTGTTAGCTTGCGCTGCCACTGAGTATGTGATACGGCCTCAGCAGCAACCGACTATTGATAGTTAGCAACAGCTAGAGGTCATCATGGAAGGAGGAGTGGACACACCGCCTCGTGTATTAGTGATGCAGATGGCGCAGACACTGAGCGCGCAACAAATGGTGTCGCAACCATGGCCGTTCCACCAAAGATCGTCTTGCAGGACAATCGATGTGGTGGGAACAGCATTTACGGGGTAAAAATTTGGCAGGAACGAATGTCTTTAAGGAAAGCCGGGTCATCCCCAATTCAAGACTGCCACAGCCACGATTGCCCAAGCGGCAGAGGCTCAACAACTTTTGCCAGAAAAGATCAAATAATCTCGGACAACGGAAATTAGACGGCGAGGCGCACAAGTCGCTCCTTTCATGGCATTGCACGCCGTTCCAAACCATTTCTCTTTACCCAGCTCTTTGCATCCTTTCAGGCGGCGGTCGGCAGGGCACGGCTGCGAGTGGTTCACAGTGTCCTGGGCGAGAGGGGCAGAGTGGTTTGTTCGGCCCACGGCATGATTAACTGCATAACAGAATTGAACCATCAAAACCACAGGCATAAATGATTGCCATGGAATTCCCTTGAACAGCCGCAGGCACCTGCCCAACGTCTCGTGCGAATTGGTAGGAGACAATTGTACTGTACGGAGTGAAGCTGGCCACAGGCCTTGATGTGCAGCTCACCAGCACAGTACTTGGGTGGTGCAATTCGACAAAAGCTGATACACATAAAACCAGAAGAAAAATAGATGAGAATTCGGAGTTCTCTCAATGTTCAGGTGGAGAGATGCAAATGCTGAAAATGTGCCCACGACAATTGTCCAAGATTTGGAAAGCCACTAAATCCCACGGAAACAGCAGCAACAGCATTCTGACGCGGAGCATCACTGGCTCATTCGAATCATGCCATTGACGACACTGCTTTTAGTAATATTCTGGCACAGGTGAACATGCCCCCTGCCTTCAAGAACAGTAGAGCAGCAGCTGGGTTGAAGCGGCCCCTGGCCTGTTAGTATCGTCTATAATGGTGTTGCTACATGCCTGCATCGCCTGCGTTCACTGGCTGCATCAGGCTGGCACATGGGTGCGCATAGCCATCAGTTCCATTAATGGCAGCATCAGATCCCCACTGCGCAAAGCTCAATTCTTGCGCCTGAGTATCTCTTGGACATGTTGTGTCACACGATGCACTTGCCATGTTTGAAGCATCTTCAATGCATGCCCTAAAGGGCCTCACTGCATGTGCCACCTCTGTAACTGCAACGTTCATCCTTGTGCCTCGCAGAGCTACACTGGGCTGCCGACCTGCAGTGACTGCAGCAGATGCACAGCACTGCCAATCAGGCCTGTCCACTCGGTTCTCATCGTCCAGTTGTTCATCGGCTGAATCGACTCTTGGCTGAAGGGCACTCCTTGACCTTATTCTATGGCCTTCTGCAGCTTCTTTTAGTCCCTTGTTCCCACAGCTGGAATGCACTGTGTTGCCAGGTGTTCCCCGTTCTTTTCTGCTTCCAGGGTTGCCAGTACACTCACCAAATGCATAGTTCCTTGGCAACGCGATTTCTGGGCAATCGCATGCCTGACCTCTGTCCAGCCTCCCTTGATCTTCACACGGCGGCTTGCTGCGTTCCCGTTCTTGTCTTCGCCGATTCCTTTTGATGCGATTCACAATTCTGGACGCACGCAGAGCACGCTGATGGAAATCCTTGGGAACAATCGTTGGAACTTTTTTGCCCTGCAAAACAGCTTTGACAATAACTTCCTCTATTGTCACAAGCCTGGTTCCAGCATGGCGTGCAACGCAAGGTTCTTTCGATGCCAGAACAGAATTCTTGCCAATCCCAACATTGACCCTGCTTGGTGATTCCAATGCCTTCATACCCTGCGGCTGACATGACAACTGAGTGCTCCTGTCTGTGGTATGTACACTCACGGCCGGTTGCAGTCTCATCCTCACTCTTTTTGGATCCTGCTGCTCACTGCACTTGAAAGAATTTGGAGTTCTTCTCTCGTTGACGATCTGCAGAGCTGCCTTGTGCGTGCAGGAAGCATGTTCCTCAGCTCTCAAAGAGCTCATTCCAGTGCCGCACTTCCCCACTGCGATATGTACAACGTCTTCCGTTACAGCTGCTAAACCACCATCACGTCGCTTGCTGTGTGCATCAGCTTGATGCGATGCTGCTTCCCAGTCACGAGTGCCTGAAAGGGGTAAGGATGCCAACTCCGTGCCTCTGTCAGCCACGATTCTGGTTGACTGCTGCATGAACTCACCAATGGCGTGTGCCCTTCCACAACCAGCTACAGGCGTTTGCTGCACTGCTTCAGCATCAGTATCACACTGTGTGTCCTTGCGCATGTGACTGTTGTCATCAAACGCAGTTTCTGGTGCTGTCTGAGTAAGAATCCAATTCTGGCTCCCAGGAGACTCTTCAAAAAACTGAGACAAGGAGACTGTAGGCATTGTATCAGCATTCACATTTGATAGTGCTTGTTCATCATTTCCCATCTGCGTGCAGGAGTCTTCATTTGCTGCTCCCACAGGTGCCATCAATCTTGCTGGATACTTCTGCCTCTCTTGGTCACCTAGTTCTTTACCCTCAAGCAATTGTACATTGGACATGTCCGGACAGCGATCTTTGCTGCCTTGCTCTGGAAGTTCTGATGGACAGGCAATGTTTGCCGTGCTGTTGCGATTGGTGATTCCATGTTGACCATCTTGACTACCATCCTGCACGATGGATGCAGGCACTGTTCTCTTGCCCTCAGTGACACTATCGCACAAGTACTCATCTGCCATTGCAGCAATCGTGGCTGTCTCTTCCAGTGCCCCCTTCTCGTCACAACCCTTGCTCCTTGCAGAAGCTTTAAGCATCTCCGATGCAACGACTGTTCCAGGACCTCCATCGAAATCCAAAGAATCGTCCGCACGGCTGGTGCTGCCGATTTTGGCAATGTTTGGTCCAGATGTTGCCCGCACACAGCTTGCTTTCTGCAGCATGTCATGAGCCTCTGCTTGTACATTCAATGTTGTCGTGCTGAAACCAGCAGCTTCCAAAGATTGTTGCTTGTCCTTAACAAGGTTGAGCAGTGATGGGCCTGCTCCACAAGGGCGCAACTGTCCTTGTCAGCAACATGTGTTGATTTCACTTTGATATAAAATCCCAGTCCAGCAAAAGCCTCTAATTGTATATGCATGCATCTAGCGGTACTTTGTTCACTTACGAATTGACACCATCGTGGATTCTATTTTCCTCCTCAGGAGCTCCAGGACGTTTGCTCTTGGAAACTCATCCAGCACTGCATCCACAACATTCTCGAGTTGGGCTTGAGCACCAATGGTTGCCGTGTCACAAGACTCCCACAACCTGCATGCCTTGTCAAAGTTTTTGAGCAACATCTGTTGTTTAGATGCTGCAGCAAGGCGCCAAGACTCGTGAACCTCAGCTCCACTGCCAAGCCCATTTGGGCTGTGTGGCAAAAGCCGCTTCACAATACCCTCAAAGGCACGGCGATCTGGCAACATGTGGCTCACATGCTGCAGAGCTGCCTGATACACCGACACAACTTCCCTTCACCATTGCCCAAATGTACTTGCAAATAGCGGCCAGTCCATATTGCAGCATTTCTCAGTCTACGTTAGAAAGCACTATCTGAGTGCAGCGCTGATTCTGACGTGCTGGCACCCAGGACATAGTGTTCAAACACCATGGTGTTTTCTTTCCAACATGCTCTTCCCATGTCTCTTAACAGGTGGGCCAGTCCATGCCATGTCTTGACAAACAGAATCAACAAGGAGTTCTGCATGGTGGTCCTGCAGCAGGGACTCCTTCCTATACACACCTGCACGCGAACATTGAGTTGCAGTTCCTGGTTTGCGCTGTCCTCGTACAAAGGCCACAGCTCTGAAGCCAGGCTTACACTCCCTTCGTCGATGACATCTGCCTGCAATGTCACAACGGGCGTCGAAACACCATCAAAAGTCCCACATATGGCAACGCAGCCAAGGCTGGGCGCATCACAATCGGCACATAACTTCAATGCGCAGGCAACCATTCCATGGACGCATATCAATCCCACCTCAACCCGAGCATTGAGCACGATGAGCTTCAGAGCTTTCCACAGAACCGCGGCAGGCTGCAATCTTGGTACCGTCCCACCCTCTGAAGCAATGGCCAGCAAATCTGCAGTAGGGCACGTGGCACATAAACAGCACGCATTTCACGACAGGAGTGAGCGCACAATGCACAACCTCGACACTGGACAGCGCCCAGGCAGATTTCCTCTGCGGCGTCTGGTCACAAAACAGCAGCACGCGGTTCCCCGCGGCGCTTGCCTGCTATTGTGTCTTCCAAGGCCGGGTGAGGCGCTTCCAGAAGGCACGAGGCCAGTCGCCAGGAAACAAAGTCTTCGATCGTGGCACCCATCGCGATGGGGTGACTCGGTTCCAATCTGCGCCTGTGCGTTGCAGGCTGGGCAGGGATTTTGTCTATCTGTGCCAGATATTATGCTGCTGCTGACCTGTCACACACAGTGCAGGCACTGTGACGAGGCGGGCGTGTTGAGGGTCATACAGGTCCGCGATCAACCGACGTGCTTGAGTACCCATGGGTCCGGAGCAAGATTATTACAAAAAGTCTCCTCCCCCAAGACCTTGCATATATAGTCAGCCCCGTATACCTTCATCGGCTCTGATCCCCATTGATCATCCAAGCGTTGGTTCTGAGCCACTCAAAGTCACTAGCTCACAATAGCATGAAGCTCTGACAAATCCCCAATGAGTTTGACGTGCCTTAAAATCTGACGTTCTATAGGGGCCCAAATTGCTACCATTTACCCCCACATGCACCAGCCAACAGCGGGACAACTAGACAAGCATTGCCGGTGACAACAATATGGCAAAAACAGGTGGCTATTGGGGTACAGAGCAAAGAGAATGCTCACTCAATGCATTTAATTATCATTTAGTGTTTTGAATGTGGTAAAAGATTCTTTTTGAAGAGCCAAACAAGAGTTTCTAAAGCATGGGATTAGCAAAAACAAAGAGAACTTCATTGAGCGAGCATTTCGAACTTTTGAGGGTATTGTGAGGGGGGACTCGTACTACATTGTATATTATAAGCTGGTTGGGAACATTGTACAACAAGAACACTCTTTTGAGGGAAAGAACATAGCACATTGTATAATAATAGCCTTCACGGAAACGATGTATATTAGGGAAACCAGGGTCAACACTTGAGGAAGAATAGTGTCAATTCGTAGCGGCAGTTGGGGTGTTTGCTAATACCATGGACGAAGGGGGAGATACCAGGGATGAAGCATTGCGTTGGTCAGCACAGTAGAAACGGGTCTCGGGACCAATGGGTTGGTGGAACGGAAGAACAAGGGATGGGCTAATTCGAATTGAACCCTGGCGGGTATGCCAGAATTAGGGTGACTCACCCTATTTTTGGCATGACCCTTGGGATCCCTTGGGAGCAGGCATAAATACAGACACTTCAGATCCATTTGTAATCAAAGTTGTTGCCCAATTTTGACTCGACCGGTCTCGGACTCGAACGGAGAGAACGGGCCATTTCCCATCCAACCAAAAAGGGATTCCACCCCTTACAATTGGTTTCGGAGCCAATAAAGCTGCCGGTGACAAAACGGCACTTCTAGGAAACCTGACCCACGGCTGAGAGGCAGCAGCTCCTCAAGGAATAGGACGGGAGGGTGCAACCCACGAATCAAGCAACGGAACATCACAAAGATGTTAGTTGCCTTTGGAGCTCCGAGGAGTGGAGCTGGAGAACTGTTGGACACCGGGAGAGCATCAGCAATGTGGCCGGCCCCAAGATCGAGAGCTGCAGGGCATTAGAAGATGTGAGCTACGCGGCCTGCTCTGAGGGCAAAATTGAGGAAAGGAGCTTCCGGGTGTTGGAGGACACTAGCTGGGAAGCTGCCTTGAGGGCGTTGAAAGGGTGGATGTCTGGAAAACGTCAGCCATATGGCCGGCCCCAAGGATAGGCCGGAAGAAGGACTGGATATCAGGGACGTCAGAAGAATGAGGATATCGAGAAGATGTCAACCAGAAACTATGCTAAAAGAAGAGACAAAGGAGAGCTATTAAGGAAATTTAAGGGGGTAATCATTTCCCACTTGATTTCCATCATTAAGGGAAGTGAAAGACCATTGTTGAGGTCACCAGTGAAACTAGGACGTTTAGACACTTGGGCCCCAAGGTTTCCAAGGGAAAGTCCAAAGTGCTGGACTTCCCTCCTTAATTGGAAGCTTTTGTCCCCTTATAGTACTGTGGGGGACCTTTTCATTATGTTATTGGACTTAGTGGGGATGGTCCCCCTTGGCTCCGGTACGTGGGGGAGGACCTAGGGCAGAGTCATGCCCCGTTTTCATTGCGTAGCCTCCTGGAAGTTTCTGGACGCTTGGCGGAGTATAAAAAGGGCAATTGTATGCCCTTTGTAATATTCGTTTTTTTCGTGACTGATCTTTAGTCATGCCCACACGAGGCATACCCCGCGGTACGCCAACCTCGCTGCATCCGCCCCCGTACAGCCGCCTCCGCGCCCGCCGTGGGCCACGTCCCCTGAGCCCACCGCGCGGACCACTCCAGCGAGCGTCCCGACCAAGCACCAGCCGGGGCCCGAGTATTCCGGGCTGGGCGAGAGGGGGATGGCCACCGCCGCATCTCCCCACCGGACGCCACAAGAGGCCGAGGACTGGCCGCACAGGGCCACCACGATTCCAGCGCATTGCATGCCGTTGCAAGAGCTAAGACAACGTGAGCCAAGCTAGAAGCGTATGGAGCCCGTCACCCAGCCAAGCTGGAGCTTCACCGGACCAGCTGCAAGCGGCCGTTGAGCAGGCGTTGGGAAGCCGGTGGAACCAGCTGGCAAGACAATTTGAGATGCAAAAAAATGAAGCTCAACAATGCATGCAAAGCCAGCTTGAGGAAGCCATGGCTATGGTTGCAGCACTGAACGGAGCTGGAATACGCAATGCTAGGGAAAGACCCAACCTGCCCACCCTCAAATGACCAAAGCCACTAACGTACGAGGGAGCGCATCAAGGAATATTCACGTAGTGGGCATTTTAGATCAAACAATACCTATGTCTAATGAACGTACATGACGAGGCGTACATCTTGGAGTTTGCTAATGGGTTGTTTAGAGGGTCAGCCACATTCTGGTGGCAGAGCTTGGTGGATCTGCATGGAGAGAGGGCTGTCCGAATATGGAGAGACTTCATAGATATTGCGGAGGGCCAGTTTGGAGTAGCCAATGACTGACAAAAAGCCAGAGGTGAGTTGGCAAGACTGAGCCAGCGTACAAGCATTAAAGACTACACGGTGAAGTTTGTGGACCTGAAGATGTGCATCAAGGGAATCAGCGATGACGAGTGCCTGGATAGATACAAGTGAGGATTGAAACTAGCAGTGAGACTCAACATGGAAAGAGCCAATCCCCAAAATCTCCAACAAGCCATGACTCACGTATTAAAAGCAAATGACATCCTATTCAAAGTGAACAGAGCGTCAAGACACCAGCTCACAGGACCACCCATACGGAACCTACCCCGACCGGTGCCACGTGTCATGCCAACACCAATGGAGGTGGACAACCTACAAGGAGCAAGGCCCACTGGAGTACAGTGCCATCGGTGCAAGGGATATGGGCACTTTGCAAAGGAATGTGCAATGAAACCAAGGCCAGGAGAATGCACCACAACCAGCCGAGGCATCAGACATCACAACATAACTAAATTGAGAGTCACCAAGACTGACCAGGAAGCGAGTCCAAGACATACTGCGGCAATACATGGGAGGCACGTGTGGGCACCAAGAAGCTACTCAACTACTTTGGGAAGTTGGAAGGCCAAACCATCCGAGCTCTAGTGGATTTTGGAGCTACGGACAACTTTGTGGTAAAGGGGATACTACTAGAAGAATGCAATCGAAGGTGCCGTACGACGACCAATGACCTAGATATCATGCTAATGGACGGATGCAAGGTTGAGGATGTTGTGAGATGTCATGGGCTGAGGCTTGTCATGGGAAGCTGTGAGATATTCATAGCTATAGTAGAAATACCGTTGGGGAACTTTAACTTGATTTTAGGGCTACTGTGGCTAGAAGAGGTGGAGCCCGAGATCAACTGGACCACCCACAAGATGACCATAGGAGGAGACATCATACGGCCAGTGTTAGCGGCAACACTATACCAAACATCACAATGAAAGGTTCCACGTAAGCCGCCTACCAGCCAGGGTACCGGCCGAGGAAGCTATAAGAAACTAAGAGAGTCGACCGCAAAGATGGGCCACTCAAGTTACCAGGAAAATGACGAAGGAGGAAACGACCACTACAACCATCAACCACCCCAAATGAACAATATTGAGGAGCCGGAAGACCATGCTCCTTACCCAGATTGTTGGCGCAGGATGGAAGCGTGGTGGTCAAACGCCTCTCACGCCCTTGGTGGGCCAACAGCTCACCCCGGGTTGCAGATTCCCGAATCGACGCATGCGGGATCGTGCACGCACTCCGCCTCAGGTCAGGACACTTGGACGCTTGGCACAGCACAGCCGATGTTGGTTGGCTTGGGGATACACTCGCGCAGTGCAATGGAACTTACACGGTTGGAGGATTCACTGGGCAAGAGGGTTGCGGCCTTACATCCGTTGGCTGGACATCTCATCATATCGGTATTGCATCATCACTATATCTTCCATATCCACCGTACCCTATCAATATATGATATATGACCCGTGGCTGCTTTGCGGCTGTAGTTGTCTAACAAGCTAACAATGTTTTTTTCCCAGTTCCGATACTATTCCGATTCATGACCGTATGCCTATCTTCCTTGTTAACCCCCTAATAGCCGCCTATTTATACAACAACCACTCCCCTCTCTAGGGAGCTCGGCCTCGAGTGTTGACATGCAGTCTTCACTCATGCTCCTCACAGGCTGGTCGGGTCCTTGGATGGTTGACCCTCCTCCAAAAACTGGCGTAACTCCTGTTGGTCGAAATCTCCAGCCTTCCGCCAAGTTGCTTCCTCCAAGGGCTTGTCCACCCAGATGGTGAGGTACTGCGTGACCACTCGGTTCCTCTCCTGAATCTTCCTCCATCGGATGAGTCGGTCAATGTCAGGCTCCTCGTTGTCATCCACGTCCAAGGCAAGGAATTTGTCATCCTCCTCCTCTGCAGGCTCCTCGTGTGCAGGTCTGAAAATGCCGGCTCGGAATAGCTTTAGGAGAGAGACATGGAACACGTTATGTCTCCTCCAACTTGCAGGCACCCTAAGCACATACGCTACATATCCATACCTAGCGATTACATGAAAGGTCCTATAAATTTCCGCTGCAACTTATCAGGAGTTCCCTGATGACGCATGTTTACAATGGAGATCTACAAAAAGTCTCCCATTGCACACTCCACTTCCCTACATCCATGATTATAATAAGCCTTGGCCTGTGCATTGGCCTGTTGGACATTGTCCTGTGACTTCTTGAACACATTTTCCATTCTGTTGAGGAACTATATTACACGCACCGGCCTTATGTAGGGGACGCCTTACTAATGGCCCTTGGTGTGGGGGACGCCCTGCCCAAGATACGATAACTATTCCTCATCCCATTGTAACCATTATAGTTATTAGGATACGGGAGTAGGATGGGGTGGTCCCGCCTAGGTCCCCGTAAGGACCTAGGTGCCTGGCGAGGCAGGTCCACGGCTCAAAGAGGGCAGGAGCCCCACACCCACAACCTTTTCGTATCAAACTGACTAACTGACTCGTTCAAAATAAACCGTCGATCTTTAGGGAAGATCTGAGGTGTGGTCGGCTCAAACCCATAATTGAGAAAGAACGGGCTGTACCCCATGCTACGGTTAGGGTAAGCATTCAGGATGAATTCAACCATAGGTAGAAGCAAATCCCATTCCTTGACCTCTTCCAACTGATGGATCAAACAAAGTAGTATTTGTTCTGCCGGCTGATTGGTCTTCTCAATAAGCCCTTGCATCTGGGTGGTGCACTATTGAAAATCGCAGATCTATCCCAACGTTCTGCCACAATGCCCTCCAGAATGTCCCAGTGAACCGCACATCTCGATCGCTATGTATGGCCTTTGGCATGCCATGCAGACTACCCACCCTGCTCCAATGCAATTTGGCAATATCTCTTTTGCTCATTGCCTCCTTGCATGGGACCAAATGTACCATTTTGGTCACGTGATTGATGACCATCATAATACCATTGTTTCCAAGGGCGGTCATAATTAGTTTGAGGATAAAGTCGATCATGGCCTCCTGCCATTTCTCTTGCAGTAACTCAAGGTTTTGTAAGCGTCCTCGGCTCCTAGTGTGGTCACCCTTTTTGATCTGGCACACAGGGCACTCCTTAATATATGCCTTGACATCCTTACTTATGCCCGCCTAGTAGAAATGGGACTTGGCAAGCTCCACCGTTCTGGTACAACCTGGATGCCCAGCATATGGCACCGTATAGAGCTCCCTAAGTAACTTTCGCTTGATGTCTGTCGAATTGGGAACTACTGTCTTCCAGTATCTGCCATTATCAACACCCCCTTGGTGCACTTTTAGGAAACCAAGCCGTAAGTAGTATTTTAGAGAAAACATCAAGATTTCCTATGTCTCATTTTCCAATTGCGATATGATGTTGGCGTATGGATCTTCAGACCTCAGTAGATTCATCATATCATAGAGCAGTGAATCGTTCACTATGACACTCACTCTGGTCACCATCAATTTCGGTGTGGATTTTGGAAAAAAGAAGCCCTCAGAATCCTGCTCACCCTCCAAGAAAGAATGACGATATTGGGTATCCCCAGATACCTCCCCTCTAAGCTCTCCTGCTGCCATAACATCTGCAGTGTTCCCCTGTGATGTATTTCCCCCATGGGCTTGTGTTTGAATACACATCTCAACGCCTTTCTGACATCCTCATCAGATGCATCCTCTTTCACCCTCAGCAATTCTAGCAAGTCTTTGTCCTGAGCTTTCGACACATCTGCAACACCTCTCTCTGAGTCCCAATGATGCTTGGACAATCCATTCGCTGGGTTTGTCTTCCCAGGGATATGCTCGATCGAACAGTCATAAGACTGCATCATACTTATCCATTTCTGGATGCGTCGATTGGTTGAGGCCTGGTTCGGTAAGTGCCTCAAGCTGTTGTGATTGCTCTAGACAACAAAGGGAACACTATCCAAGTATGGGTGTCAAAGGCCAATTGCCCACACTACTGCTAACAACTCCCTTTCATAGGCACTGTAGTGACACTCTGCAGGGATGAACTTTCGGCTGATATAGGCGATTGGCTGGATCCCCTCTCCAAAATCCTATTGAAGAATAGCACCTGCAGACACTAGGCTTGCATCCGTGGCTACTGCAAAATCTTTGGTAAAGTTTGGGATCCTCAAAACAGGCGCTGTCACCAATGCCACCTTGATTTGAATGAATGCTCACTCTTGTTCATCGTCCCATTGCCACTTTATATTGTTCTTGGTGAGGTCGGTTAGCGATTTGGCGACCAGGTTGAAGCTCCGGATGAATCGCCTATATTATAATGCTAACTCCAAAAACGACCTCACATCCCTCACACTTGCTGGCGTTGGCCATTCCACCCCCTGCACGGAACTTCTCTGGATCTATTGGGATGCCATCCTTGGAAATGCAAAACCCAAGGTACTCTACTTCCTCTTTAATGAAGTCACATTTATGCAACCTGCTGTAGAGCTTAGCATCTCGCAATCCGCTCAGTGCAATGTCCAAGTACCTCCAGTGATCGCCCAATATCTTGCTAAATATAAGAATGTTGTCAAAATAAATGAGGACAAAGTCGTTGATCTCTCCCTCAAACATATTATTGAACAACCTTTGAAAGGTGGCCGGCGCGTTCGTGAGCCTGAAAAGCACGACGATAGACTCGGCCCTTAAAACGACCCCCAATTGGTCCGGAAGGCCATCTTGGCAATATTCCCTCTAGCCACCCCAATCTTATGGTAGCCATACACCAAGTGAAGTTTTGTAAAGAATTTTGCCGTCCCTAGCCTGTCTAGCAACTCATCGATGCAGGGGATTGGGAATCAATCCTTGACTTTATTCTTGTTGAGTGCTCAGTAGTCAATACACATATGCCACCTGCCATCTTTCTTGGGAACAAACAAGATTGGCGCACCCCATGGAGATGTCAAAGGATGAATGAATCCCTGGTCTAGCAGGTCGCGAATCTGCTTTTCTAGTTCGTCCTGTTCCTTTTGGCCTAGCCTATGTAGAGGCTTCACCTTGGGAACCGCTCCATCCACCAGCTCAAACTTGTGTTGCACTGCTCTCTTTGATGGTTCTCCCTTGGGTAGTGCATCGGGGAAAACAGACTAATGTTGCTTCAAAATTTCCCTCAATTTATCTCTCTGTTCTACTAGCAACTCGTTCAGGATAGTCTCCCTTTGGTCCTCCACAATCTTAAAATCCTCTTGATGTTTTGGACCCTGTTCCCGTATTAATTTCTGGCGCTGGAGAGTCGTCATCCCTTTGTTCTTATCGTCAGGAGATTCCGCCTTGTCGTCCGCTGGTGTGGCAATTGCGCAAGAAGCAGGTGTTTGCCGACTCCAGGTAAGAATATGGGCAAACTGCTTGTGTGACACCAAAACCCTCTGAAAAGCCAATTTAGACTTGGGTAGCCTAGCTGGCTCATCTGCTGCATGTAGTCTCATTCTCACCACTCTCTTCTTTTGTTTGGTCAAAATTGGTGTTCTAGTGTAGTTCTTTGCCGATTGCTCTATTGTCGCCTGTCCCACCATCACCTTTTGTTCCGTAGGCTGATTCAACGACTGGGTGTTTACCCCCCCTTTCAGGGTGTCCTTGGGCCTCCAAGGCAGGCTAGATGGCGCATACCGCCAGAATGTAGGAGTCATGAGAACTTCTAGACTACAACAAAAATGTGGGTCCCTCACAGCGTCCAGATCAGCGTCCTGGATCACCTTCACTATCTCTGGCAACTCTGTCGATGTGATCCATTGTCCTTGGACAGTGAACATATGGTCGCCACTTGTGAGCAACATTCGAGGTACCATCCAGTTGATCAATGGGTTTACCCTTTGTAGCCAGTTCATCCCCAGAACCAACTCCACCCTATGTAGAAGCTTGGTGACAGTGAAGTCCATGCAAAAAGAATGGAAAACAGAAAATAGTACGGCAGGTGCTTTGCCAGCAAATAATATCTTGGTCCCATCCACCAGCTCCAAGAGTGCATTGGATACCGTACAATTTATTCCAACTGCCAATTGTATGTCAGGGGACATATAACAACGTGTTGCCTCTAAATCAACCAAGGCACACATCCTGTACCCATACAGTTGTGCAGGCACGATCAACAAGATACCATCCTCTTGTGACCGTTGTGTAGAGGGAACAGTGGGTGGATCTTGAGAATCCACAACAACCCACTGCAGTGCCGTATCCACCTCTTGAGCCTCCGGCTGCTCAAATGCACTGCTGCGTTTCACCTGTGCAACAACCTTTGTTAATTTAGTGTGAGTTCCATACAAAGTTGCTGTTGCCAACAAGTTATGGAGTCCCACACATCTAGTCTTAGGGTCCTGCCTGGTACCACCTTGTTGGTTCACCAATTTTAGCAAGCCTTGTTCCACTTCATAGCGTCCAATCAAGAGACGGTGTCTGCCCTGTCGGTTTGCACTTCTAACCGACTTTGGCGTTTGCTTCTCCTGGTGCATCCCCTCATGTTGCGATGGAGAACACCGTTGATCCATCTAGCCAGATGTTGCCTTGGCTCTCGCCTTGGCGTGTCTTGAAGACACTGTCTTCATCGCTCGCTCCTCTTGAACGATGCATCTCCCCTCTTGATTGCCACTTGCTCCTTCGTGCTACTGACAGTGCCTGATGTTACTAAGGTCACTGTCTTTCCTAGCAGCTCACTGTACCAAGAACAGAAACAGATTTTTGTTTGGTTTGAGCGTTTTCTTGAGATCGGTAACCACACGTGCCCATTCCACAAACTAGCCTAAGCGAAAATGGGCTCAGCTAGTTTTTTAATGAGGGCGGGTCTTCCAGCCGTGCTGGTTGCTGACCAGCACTCTAGGAACCCTGAGCTCGAATTGTAGCAAGATGCGCTTGCAAAGTTCTGATCTTGTGTAAGGGGCGGTGGCCCTTTTTGGCCAGAAGGGACTTGGCCCATTTACCCATTCGAGTCGGGTTTCGGTCGGAAACGAGCTTGGCAGCAACTTGTGTATTACAGGAGTGTCCTGGTGTCCCCGTTTATATATCCCGTGTCCAAGGCAGTCCAAGAGTCATGCCAAAATTGGGTGAGTCACCCAGATTCTGGCATGCCCGCCCAGTTTGTAATTTGAATTCCCGTTCCCGGCCCGTTCGTCTCGCCAACCCACCAATCCCCAGCGCCACCCTTCACCATATTGACCAATATAGCACTTACCCCCTTCATCCCTTTAACCACCGCTCAGCTCAGTCATCCTTAGTATACCCTATTATACAATGTTTCTAAAGAGCTCTTAGTATACAATATCTAGTGCCTATATTATACAATTTCCCGTGGCCGTAATGTACAATGCTCTAGGGCCCAACCCTTACACCTTGGCCTTTATGCCATTGGCAAACTTGCGGCACTCTGATTTCTTGTGTTCGTATGACTAGCAATAGTAGCATTGCATCTTGGACTTGTCCAACTCTCCTTTCTTTTTGCTGCTATTGCCACTTTGATTCCCCTTGCTGTTCCCCGATGATGGCTGAAAGTGTCAAGTTTTTTTGGGCACCACCAGATCTAGACGCACCTCCAGACCACTTTTGGTTCTTGTCCTTTCCTTTCGGACCCCCTGAACTCTGTCCACTTGGGTTTTGTGAGTTAGAACCCTTCCCATCGCATCTACAAAACTGGTGTGCGATGTCAAGTTCTCCCATGAAAGAGATAGCCTCCTAAAGGGTCCTTGGCTTCAATGCCATCACGCGCTCACCATAAGGAGGACTGAGTCCAAAAATACAGTCCATTGCAACAGCATCATTGTAACTCCCTGTTGGCAACCAGGCGAGCAACGACTTGTACTGCAATGCATAATCACGGTAGTCCTCACATAGCTTCTGGTGCAAATTGCAGATTTTTGCACAAGCCTGGCGTCCTTGCAATGGTGATGAAAATGCTTCCTTCAATAGCATCTTCATCTCGGTGATCGTTGCAGGTTGACGCCCTCTATGGACTTTCACATCCACCTCCCACCAATCCCTCGCAAAGCCAGTCAACGTGAGCACCAGATATGCAACTCCGTCCTTGTCACTTGGCTGTGACAAAGCAAAGTAATCCTCGACTTGGTGCAACCAGATATCCACATCCTAGTCTGTGCGTCCGGTGAATGCTGGGGGCTCCTTGGGCTTCATCTGGATCTATAACTTTGGTCTAGATATCAAGACAGAGGTGGACGTCTATCGCTGAGCTTGGACCCTTGCTAGTTCTTGGTATCTACTTAGCAACTCCCTCTGTTGTTCTATCAATTAGTACACATCCAGATTTGGTGTACCGGAGCTTGAAGCAGCTTGTGCATTCAACATCTATGATTGGGCGGCTGTGTCCACTGCACCTTCTACATTGCCTCTGTGAAATTTGCAATCCTCGCCTTTTCCTCCTGGAGTTGTCTCTGCCTCTCTCAGTCTGCACCTAGTCATGCACTGCTACCACGTTGTCGTTACTTTGCTTTAGTTGTTTTTGAGTTCTAACCAGCAGATTGTGCAGCTCTTGCACCAAGCTCTTAGAGTCTTCTTGTATTTTCTTCATAAACTCTATTTGCTTTTTGATCTTATCCATTTCCTCCATCTATTTCTTCATTAGCACCTCTGTGCAATGAAGTGCCTCAGTTTCTATAGAGTGTGCCTCTGACGCAACACTCTGGGCTTGTACCCTAATGGACGTTGCCTACTGTGCCTGGTGCGATGCAGCACTATTGCTCTGTTGTGTGTGTGTGTGTGTGTGTGTTGTGCTTGGGCAGACGTTTCAGCACCCATTGCCTCAAACTGTCTCATGGTTGCATCCACCCTATGTTGAACCTGTTGCGACATCACTTGATGTTGTTGCGAGGAGGACTAAATGGCATGATCAGCTTTTGTGTGTAGTTTAGAAAGTTCCTCATGCATTGTTGCCAGCTCTCGACTGGTCGCCTCAGATTGCTGCTCAACAGATTGTGCCAATGATTGCTCTTTGTGCTGGGAAGCAAAACTCTCAACTCCATGTTTTGCAGGTATCCCAACAAGTATCGCTGACAGTGCAGTCGATCCTTGTCTAGCAACAGACATCAAGGGCAACCACGTCGCATCACTAGCACGTGCAGAGGCTGCAATGTCCTGCAGTATGCTTGAATCCAAAATGATGGTAGACGGGACGGATCCTGCCAGCTCCACTGGTACGGTAGGTGCAAGGGACACTTCCTCGTCCACATCCATACCCTGATCCACTGCCGGCACTGTCGACAATCCAGCCTGGCTACCACGATCCATGATCCTAGCACTGATGCTCCCAAAACTGAAAAAGCCATCAAAATGAAGAACTGTAGCTCCCAGTAAAGATATAGAAAATCGAACCCATAGTCCTGATCTTTGACCTCCCCTGGTAGCCGGTCCTACTAAGAAAAGCTTGACCCGGTCCCAATTCCCAGCCCTGCCTTTTCTTCCCCCTAGTCTTTTACCTATAGCGGGAAGCTAGCTAAGCCTGATTTTACTATAATCCCCAATTGGGCGCTGGCGCTTTTCTAGCCTAGAGTGTTTGGCAATAGGCCTAATGATGCACACCTAGCACCGTGCAGTTTCCTGGGTGGGCCAATCCCAGTACGCTGCAAACTATCCTAAGTCCCCACTTCCCCTAAGGGGCACTAAGAAAAATCCCAATCTGCCTTGGGGTGCTTCCCCATAGTGCAAGGCAGTGGGGTCCTAAATGTTGGTATTAAACCGCGCAAGGACGATTCAAAAAAAAATTTGTGCGCAAGCTTGACCCGGTGCCTAGCACCCATCACCGCAAACCTGGATCTTTGGCTCACTGGCCGAGCGCAAATTCCTGATTTGGTGTGGTCGCTACGGTTGCAAAGCTTTGCTATGCCTTGGGTTGCGGCCCAGGTGGCTCTGTTTCACTTCCTTGAATGGCCACATGTTGCGGTCCATAGGCGTTGGCCAGCCTTGATGCAGTTCACGCGCTAGAGGTTGCTATCACACAAACCCATCCGGATTGAGAATTCGGATTGAGAATTGAGAGAGCGGATTTGCTATTGGGAAGCCGGGCTGACAAATCCACTGGATGCTTCTCGAATCCGGCCCCCCCTGTTGTGCCACTCCTGGTGCTGCGCCTTGACCCTCACAACACAGTGCACTCACTCCAACTTGTCCCAAACAAGATTCCCCACATCGCAGAAGCCTTCGGCGCACATGGCCCGGATTGCACGGGTCAGATTCCCCGCCGCCGATTCACTCGATGCTTGGCTCCGCGTTACCTTGGACTTGAATCTGCCATGATAGGATCGTTGCCACCAGTAGCTGCTTGCTTGCTGTGCCTTCCAATGAAGCCAGAGAGCTCTCACAGTCTTGGCAATGCTCCACACAGGCTCCAAAACCAGCTGTTGGTGCAAGATGGAAGTGTGGTGGTCAAGCGCCTCTCGCGCCCTAGGTGGGCCAACAACTCGCCCCGGATCGCAGATCCTTGAATCGACGCATGCGGGATCACGCACGCACTCCGCCTCGGGTCAGAACACTTGGACGCTCGACACAGCGCAGCCGACATTGGCTAGCTTGGGGACACACTCGTGCAGTGCAATGGAACCTACATGGTTGGAGGATTCACTGGGCAAGAGGGGTCGCAGCCTTACATCCGTTGGCCGGACACCTCATTGTATCGGTACCGCATCGTCACCGTATCTCCCGTATCCACTGTACCATATTGATATTTACGATACGCCCCAAAATATGACAAGCAGAAAACTTTCTTTCCCATTTCTGATACTATTCCGATTCTTACACCGTATGCCCATTCAGCTCATTAACCCCTAATAATCACCCATTTATACAACAGGGACGCCTTGCCCAAGATACGGTAACAATACCCCAATTGGACCTTACATTATTATATCATATAGGATTAGGTCGGGGTGGTCCCGCCTAGGTCCCGTAAGGACTTAGGTGCCTGGCAAGGCGGCTCCATGGCTTAAAGAGGGCAGGTGCCCCACATCAACAATCTGGTCATATCACTGCCCCAGATACACCCACTGTCCAAGGTGGAGAGGGCCGGCTGACCTCCAACAGCCGAGTTGCAGGGCAGGGCAACCCCAACGGCTCTAAAAACTAGGGGCTACTGACGGGGCCACGACACTTGGGGGGTGGTCCAGATGTGTGACACAAAGAGATTATATAATTGCAACAAAATCAGTATAAATATGGAAATTTGACTAAAAGCACTGTTGATCAATAGCAAAGCATGTGCGACTTGCTTCTAAACCTCCCTGAAATGTTCAATCTTCAAGTAGTCCTTAGAATGTGTTAATTTATAGTTGTTGAAGCTGTCCGCCTTATATATAATAATATTAATAATCCCAATTTTTAGCCCACAAAAATTTACACGATGCATTTTTTCTTCAAAAACTAAATGCAAAGCGCTAAGCATTTTGTTCCTCAAAACCAATTAGAAATTGTATTTCACTATTAGGTAATATTGTTGAATCATCCTAACATTGCCATAATAATTAATGCTAAGGAGGGGGTATCTGAGCTTAATATCAAATTGAAGCTAAGCGTAAGAAAATTGACATAACGCCTTTTTTAACAATTTGAATAAAATTAAAAATGATACATAGAGTGTCCAAGCATTGAGAAATTTGTGTAGATAGTTTCCTAAAGCCTTCAAGATAGTAATTGAGCTAAAAGAGGGCTGAAATATGAGCTAGGTATGCATTCAATTATTGGGCAGTTTGCATGATTTTACTGGGCCAAAAAGGCACTCAATTCTCTTCCACTTTGGTTATCAAAGTTTGTAGAATGGCAAGTGCTATTCGATAAGACAACAACTGTATTAAGCATGGAAGGGAATATGCATTAATATCTCTAGAATAATGACCGATTGACTTGTTCAACAAGTTTGGGGCTACTTGATGGAGCGCTGGTTTTCGAATCGCGCGTTGCGCTGCCGCCTTGTCGCCCGAATGGCCGGAATGGCCCTCGCGGCCGCGATTGGCCATGGCTTGACCGGGGCGCGCGCTCGTTGCACTCCGAGGTGGTGGGCCCAGATCCCTGGAAGGTCGCTGAGTGCGCGGCGATGGAGGCCGGGATGCTGCAAGCTCGGTCGCGCGGGTTGTGGTCCGATCCGCGCGATCCGGAGGTGTTCGCCAGAAATCGTCAAGCGAATAGATTACTGATGACAAGACCGCAAGTCTTTTGTGCGGCAGGGCGTACCGCGTCCCGGGTCGCCCGCCGTGGGCCCAAAAACAACCAAACTCAATCGTGCAAAGTACAGCCGCTCTCCAAGCTGCCGTAAAGTAGTGCAACTGGCCAGAAATCACCCAAATAAAGAGGTACCTCCTTAAGGCCCTAATCCCATCTACTAGGGCCCTTAATTGGGTTGCCAATTAACACAATTTAATACTATAATGTTCCCAATAAGAGGCCTCAGGGAACTGGGGGAAAAGTCACGGGAGTAAATGATCTCCCCAAGTAATTCCGTCACACTACTAGTGCAATGCAAGCGTGCGATGTAAGTGGAACGAATTGAATTGGGAACCATAAAAGACCAAGGGTGGGGATGGGAACGGGACTCGACTTCATTTTGCTCTTGTTTCTGTTTTGTAAATGTTATATTATCTATTGATCATTGTGTCATATCAGCCAATGATAGGCTAACGATAGACATATGGGGCCCGAACGAGTGAGACAACATTATAGACCTATTGGTATTTGACATGGACTGCCACTATGTAATGCTGAAAAGAGAGAAAATACCCTGGATTGTTTTATAATGGCATAGAATGGATGCAGAAAAGTCGGGTGTATCTATCATGTGGGACGTTTTGTAAGTTCTGAAGTAATCCTGGTGGATGCAAGGCAATATCAATGTTGTGTGGCTTGAAATTTTTTGGGAAGTGAATAAATGATTGATAATTGGAGAATGGCATGCACGCCACACGGCCCTGATTAAGGGGCCTTTGGAAGAAGCGACTTATAGATGGACATTTGAGAAGAAAGGCAATTCTGGCAGCTAGAAAAAACAACAATAATGGGAGAGTCATTGCACATGACAGGGATCTAGGTAAAAGGGCAGCAAACCTATATGTTCATTTGTGCTGTGGCCTACTGATAACTGCTTGTGGCTTGTTAAGAGCCCTGCAAACATGTGGTGACACTGTGCTCTTTGAGTTGAAGAGGTAGTCTTATGTGGCAAGTACTGTGAATCATATGTATGGGAAGAAAAAGAACACGTACTTTAGTATTTGGTTTACGGGATAAGTCCTGACATGCACAACTCCAAGAAACTTTTCCTTGTGAAGTGGTAACGGTTTCACAAGGGCGGCACTTCTATGCAACACCTTATGAACTGACTTATGTCTTTTGTCTCACTAAAGACCCATTGTTTACTGTTTTAATGAACAATTGTTGATCCAAGAGAAGTTCATAGCTGCCCCCTAAATTTGCGAACAAGTAGTTTGATAGGTCTCTGCACAGGCTTAGGAGCCCCGTAGAGAAAGCGTCCAGGACTTTTGTTCCCTACCAAGTTGTCGCTGGACGAACTCCATCCAGTGAGGTCGAACACGCGATCGAGAGGAGATCGTAGTAGCCGTACCGTACTCAGAAAAGTCGATGCCTTGCCAGCAACCAGGTTTCTGTAATGTTGATGATAACAGTGCAAATAGCACCTGGGCTTTTGGCCTCCGTGCAGCAGGCTCGACGGGACCGAGACCCCCGACTTGGCCATGCACCGTCCGGTCCGGCACCCAAACGAGAAGCCTGCCGCCCGCCCATGCGCCGGTCAGTCCCTGACCAGCGGACAAGACGCCATGTTGCAGGGCAGCGACGGAGAGCGGATTGGTGAGGGATGTTGGCATTCGCCATTCGCATCCGTTGCACAGGCCTTGGGACGCAGGCGAAGCTCGCGCCGGAGCCGCCTCATTGCTGGTTTGGCTGCCCAGGCGTCCAAGCGGAAAAGAAATTCCTGGATTTCGCGGCCCGTCAGGCCGAGTACAACACCGCCGTCCTGCTGAGGGAGAGGATGGCGCGGCAAGATTGCGAGGTGGGCATTCTCGATGGATGCCCTTTGGCGGGCGCGCGGCGGGTGGCTTCAGTGTTTTCGACTGGGATGTTGGGTGACCCTCGACGCCCTGTTGACGCATTTGTTCTTGCGCTTGGCGTCTTTTGCACTGTGGAATCGGCCGTCTCAAAAGCGTCAAGCGTGAGCAGGTAGCTCCCCCTGCTGATGAACAGCGCGTGCGGGACCCCGAAGCCAAGACAGCGCACGGCACGCAAAGTCAGGCAGCGACCGGCTTTACTCCTTTGGCGGGTGGCTCCTCCGCTGATGCCGGGAATGTTGAGGATGTTCAGCCCCAAGTGAGTTATCCAGTACCGAATGGCCAATTGCAGAGGACTGATTCCTTTGTAGAATTCTGGACCTGGATTATCCAGGTCCAGAACGGTTCTTTGGCTGTTTTCCCACTTCCTTCCCATGCTTAGCCGCCACGCACTGTATCCCAGAGGCACTGATCAAGCCAAACAATGAAAGGACAGAAATGCCGGTATGAAGTCTTCTCCCCACGAGGTGTCGCCGAATATTGGGCAATGTCCCCCGGGGTCAAATCCAATGTGGCAACTCCTCTCTGCCAAATTCGGAGCCTTTGAACCGAGTTTGCGCAGTGAAATCTCCTCCAACAGATGCCTCAATTCCAGTAGTATTGACGTCGCTGAGGAGAACTGCTCATGGCCCGGCGTTCGCTGAGCTCTACACTGCTGGCTTCGACTGTGCGGTATTGTATCAAAGTTCACTGGCATAACGAATGCATGATAGGCGCCAAAAACAGCTACAATGTCAAAAAGAAATAGGATGTTTTGATAATTTCTTTTTCAGATACCTTTTTCAATCGCCAGCTATTAATTGCTGACGTTCCACCATGCAATCGTCAACAAACCGAACTTTCTATTGGCATTGATGCCACAAATTTTCAACGTTCTTGGCTACAAGGAGGTTACTGAACCAACCCACGATTCTCGACAGGCAGCCGTCATAGATGATGACAAGCAGTCAACAGTCGCAAGGTTTGCACCCCTCCTGTTTCTGCAACATAGTGAACATCACTTCAACGCAATTCGAGTGTGCAGCCTCGCCATGAAGCGCAATTTGAATAATTAAAAAAGGGAAAAAGAAAACTACACCTGACAGCTCGATACTTTGCCTGACATATCTTTGGCTCTGCTGCATGAAGCTTCGATCGCCCAGTCAACAACTGCTCATGTGTTTTCTGAGTACCTTACGTTGTGTAACATGTCCCACTTTTCAGCACATTAGCAATTTGCCTGGTATCGCTTTAGTACATTGTTCCGATTTTCTATCCCAAGCGGTGCAGGCTGCAATGAGGGGTGGACATGTGCTGCCCGTCATGCTTCTCAACTCTGAAACCTTTCCCTTAACCCAACTTACCACCTTACTCTTTGCACCGTCCCATGCCCTCAAGTTACCATCCTCCTTTTGCTTGCATTATCCCATGTTCCCATGCTTCTTCAAGTGTTTTTGTTGCTTGCAGGCCTAGCGAGGACATTGGAGCATGTACCCACAGCAATGAAATCTTTGATGTGAGTCAGAAGAGCAAGTCAGAGCTGAAGATTCACATGGAAGGGTCTGGCGTGCGTGCGGCCCTGATGTGCAGACCATCGGAAACAGGCAGGGGAGACCGCAGAGGGAGTTTTCTGTCTTCCATGTCGGAATTTTTCGGAGGTCTGTCTGATGAGCAGCAGAAGAGGGCGCTTTCGCAAAAGCAGCATCTCAAGATGGACCTCGAGAGGCAGGCAAGGCACGCGCATGGATGCCTCCATGTCTGCATCTTGTGGGTTCCCTAGGGCTTGACCAGTTCGCTGGGCTGTGCATTGCTATGGGTAAATTGCTCTGTACCATCCACCGTCTAGAGTGTTCCAGCAATCGATGCTATAAACTCTCCGAGGCAGCAAAGGTTTTGTTCAATTCCGTGTACCTGTGCACCCATTGCAGTGCGCCTTGATGGCTTGGTTTTCAAACAAATGTTTGCTCAAGGGTAGATAAAGGAGAAACGCCAAAGAGAAGCTCAGGCACGAGAAGAGCAACGTGCACTGGAGGAGCGCGAAGAAGCGCAGCTGCGAGCATACCATGAAAGATATGAAGGCAAATTACGGCAACAGAACGTGATGAAGGCGCAAGGGAACGCACATAGAGTGGGTATGAGTGTTTGATTCATCAGTGTGTCCAGACACACAGCGCCACAGGGGCGGCCGTCGAATTGTCAGTCAGTCATATGCCTGCCATGCCTTCCTCGGTGAATAAGACAATGGGCAGAAGCTCTGCAACAACCTTTCTCCTTCTGCGACGCCAAATCCTCAATGGGAAGAGTTTCCATCGACTGATGGAGCGCTTGATGCTGTGATTTTTAGTGGACAGAGCCCAATCCCAGGCAGGGGGTGCGGCTTCAATTCATGTGGCTCACTTCAATCAAAACGGCATGAGGAAAGCTACCGTGCGAAATATAGGCACAGTTTCCCCTTCACCACCAGCTGGGGCTCACAGCGAGGGAACTAATCAGCAGAACATCGACGGCCCAATGGAATCAACAAATGTCAAACAACAAGTTGATGAACATCAAAACAGGTACTGCAGATGTTTCTGCATGATGCGTGTGTCGACAACGAATGGCCTATTGATACCTTTGCCCACCAATATCAGGATACCCATTGTTTGCTGTTTACACTGGCAAGGATCGTATGACTGACTCTCCAAATAAGTACCATGCAAGCAAGCAAACAAGAGATCCAATTGGTGTGTACGAGTCGTGCGCCGTTGGGTTGCTGATTGTGCAAGTGCTGGGTGTTCAAGATTGAGAATCCGTTGATGGCGACTGGATGTTGGTCTCCTCATGCCCCACGCAATGGCAGCAACCGCTACTGCTGAGGATGTCAGATGTTTGCATTTGTTGCAGCAAACTCCCTGGTCAGTCCGAAAAGGGCAGAGGGCTTCAGTTGGAGGTGGTTGCTGAGGCAAAGGCCCAAGAGACACAGCATATGGGGACACTGTTGGAGCAAATGCAAAATGAGCAGGTGAGTCAAAAGCCCTTTGACCCATCAAGCATGTATGGTTCAGGGATTTGTGCCAGGATGGTCATGTCGTTGCTTTGGACTCTCAAGACGCGCAGTGGCAGTATCAAATTGAGGTGTGTGGAAGAATACTAATTAATCGTATCATATATACACCTGAAGTCCTACTATGCATGCTTGATGTGCATTTTATACGTAGGTGAGACTGCGAGAGGGGTTTGCACAGATGACAATGGCGGTGGAGCGCTTGGCCACGACCACCAAATCCAACAGCGAAATGGGCGGATGCGCTGACGAGACTTGCCTGGGTCCTCCCAACGACTTTGTTGTCAGCACGCACATGCTTCCAAAGACGACAAATGAAATTCCAGAGGTCCTGCCAGCTCCAGTGGCGAGGCATACATGCGCCGTTGTGCCCAATCCAGATCACATTGAATCCGATGCAGCCAGTGGAATACAGTGTGCAACTGCTGACGGGCGTCCACGGGGCACCGGGCGGATGGAAGACAAGCATAACGGTTGGGGCGTGCGCAAATCCCATCCACTCAAGCAACGGGGAACCAAGGTTGGTGCCCCAAAAAGATACCACTCCAGGCAAGAGCAGGGTCCTCCGGGAGTTGAATTTCAGGTCGGTGCAGGCGCACAATGTGAGGTGGAATGGCAACATGTGGAACGTATAAGATTCGCAATCCGTTTCGTCAGCAAGGGCGCGAAGCATAACACAACAGCCATGATGCTTGGAGAACGTTCAGCTCGTGGTAGCATGAACGGTGCTGTTGCATCGGCCAACTTGGTTCGCTCACACTGTGGGCAATGCCGTAGTACATTGCACCCTTCCGCTTTTTGAAATTGCAGCGTTGCGATTCCTGCTCCGCATTTGGTGGATGATGCGTTATTTGGGGGGCTATGCATCATTGTCACAGCCAGACTGGCGACTTCACTCAGTTCGCATGGCCTCAAGCGCTGGTTTTCCATGACAGCGACCCACGCATCTGGGGCCCTAGACACCACGAGCAGTCCAGAAACCCTCGTGTTGCAGCTGCGACTGCTCGACGTTTTCTTGGCATCATTACATTTCCATTGTTGCTCCGCCTAAAATGACCAAACGCTACATTACGGTGTGGAAAGGAATGACATACTACGGTACTAATCAAGGATGGCAGTCCTCAGAAATTGGGCAGCCACATACTTGGGTGCAAGTGGGCATGTACATCAATGCGCTGAATGGCACTCCTATCTCTGTCAAATTCGTCTCTCTCGTAGACTTGCGAGAATGAGTCTGGTTATATCTAGGACGAAGAAGTACAGCATTTCACAACCCTGGTGGTTCTATGCAGATTTGAAGGAAAATGAATATGTGTGCAATGAACTTAATTTTACACAGAAATTTCGAATGTGGACATTCATTCCGTTGTGGAATATATTTGACTTCCTGTGTGATCGGCAGCCCACTGTGTTTGACTTGTGATTTGGCATTTGCAGGCTGGGCAAAAGCATACAATGAAACATATGTGGCGATGATGGTCTACGTAGATTCTCATGATGAAGGCCACAAATCGCTTTGAGAGAAGACATTTTGCAGGACTGGTCTCTCGAATATTCAAGTTTGTCTCTGAGGATATGTTCTCCATGAGCCGCGTTGTTCCATATCCACATATAGATCCAAAACTACACATGCCAGGCGATTCGCGGACGCGAGGAACACCATTATGGCGCATGATGCAAGCTGTCCTCCTTTCTTCTTCTGTACCTCTGCAACTGTCTCCGGTGGGTTGCAGCGCACCGGGCTCACTGGGGATCCCACTGAGGACAACCAAGCCTCCTTGGAAGAACGGAGCTGTCCTTGGGTGTAGCTGCATGGGCGCCCTGAAGGCCTTCCAACCGCATCCTTCAACTCCGTGGCCTCAGACTTGGGCAGCACACACACCTTAGCTTAGTTGAAGCATGGGTTGTTTACGTATCATCGACACAATATGACCAAAAGCATCATAAAGTTGTTCATACCACATAATCGCACACAAGAATACCCTTAATACTTGTTCATACCCAGAAGCGAATTCCTTCAGTACTTGTTCAACAATCTCCAGAATTGAACGAATCGATCCAGCAGAAGCTTTTGCCCACACATGGCTTCATAGCAACAGCGCAAATCAACTACAAGATCAATAGCCAATCGGAGACAAAATCCAGCAAGGGCAATATACACCCCAATTGTCAGTGTACATAGCTTGTAGAATAGAAATGCGTAAGGACATGCATGGCCGTTACCACACCCACGTTTTCTACAAATGTTTGCCCATCTGCAGTGAGCCAAACTCATATTCAATGAGTTTTGGACTTTGCGTCAAAGGGCAGCATATCATCACGGGCATCCACCGGGAAGGTAATAAACATCATGTGGGAATTTGTGTCATACACCTCCAGACTGCCCATAACCTGCAGTTGCACAGACACATGACATCAAGCATGGGAGGTGCATAGCAAACTCTCTTCAGCAAACTTGATTGTCAAGACTGATTGTCAGAAAATAGAATGAATGCCCTGGCACAATCGGGAAAATGAGTGTGTCATACAAGCAGAGCACAAACCCTGAAAGTGGTCAGCACCTTGTGCAGACACACACAGAGAAGGTCCATCATGTCAGAAACAACAGGCAGCAGTTTGGCACCAGTTTGCTGTCCAGCAGATTGGATGGCCATGCATGATATGACTGAGTTTCCTTGCAGTGGCTCGAAGCAGAAAAATGCACAAAACTAGTGTTGCACTGCACAATGCCCCAAGAACTTGCAATATGACAGCTGCATAGAACGATGTGCAGAACAGGGGGGGAGAGGCGGGCCCACAACTGCCCTGGACATGTAGCATTCATGGACTACCAAACTGTTGTACAAAGATCCACACTGAAAGTGCCTGGCAGCAGCTCTTCAGAGAAATGATTTGTTCAGACCACATATTTGAGGCTCACTGCCATGCAACTGTTTAGATAGACGTGCGTGGTTGTGCAGGAAAGCAGAACAGAAACGATACACCCCCGGACAGGCTCCTGACATATAGTGACTTTACACATGCGTGTACGGTCAAAATTTCTGCTGTCACCTTGCAAGGCTCTAGAGACTTCAGAGACTGCTTCAGTCTTGGGTAGCACCTCATGATCCCAAGGAGAATCGACAACATGCCATGGAAAGGGAACTCCAACGAATGGCACAGTGACTCTGGGAAGTAACCGACCTGCAACAGATTACGAAAGCATTGTGGAGCCATTGTGTGTGTCCCAAATTAGTGCATGCAGCATGTACACACACAGCCATACTGGATGCAGCCATACTGCATGCAGCCATACAGCGCGCAGCATTTGCGCATGTGTTCTGCTCTGCTTTCTAATTGAAATTTCCACTGCAGAAACTAGTGAAGCAGGTACAGCACTGACCCTGTTCTATTCGCTTTTCAGCACAGCTGGTACATCAAGTGGTGTGCTGTTACCTGCAGACCATGCTCTGTCGCCAGCGGATGACCCTCCATTTCAGTTCTAGCCTCCTTGAGGCCTTCAACATCCACGAAGCACAGCCAGTATCATGCTTTGCCAAGGAAAGGAAACTGCCTTGGTTGCACCCAATCCATACTGCGAGTGTTTTACAGACTGGAACAATTGATCCTGCACAAGCACCTGGGCTGGTATACTGGGCCAGCAGTGCAGCAGCATCAGCCAAACGAGCCTACAGCACTCTACGGTGAATACAATAGGCAATGATGGCACACCATCACTTTCAGCCAATGTGCTTATTGCTTGCAGTGTGCCCAGCCGCAACTGGATGTGCCAATGTTACACCGCTAGAGATTCCAAGTACCTGCTGCAGTCCCAATGCTTTTGCCTTCTTTGGCGATCACAGCGATAGAAGAACGGCACTCCTGGCCAGGAGTTGTCTCTGGGTTGTCGAAGTAGATCCCACATTTCCGGTTATGGCTGACACCGTGCTGCATTGCCATTTTACAGATGTCGTGGAAGATAGGCCCAACTTCCTTGTATGGTCCCTGCTCAACCGAAAAAAAAACATCACACTCAGATTATTTCGAAACTCGAAGGTTGGTGTTCCCGTGTATCGGAGCATTCGCAGTGCGCACTTACTCCTGATCTTGCAATAACAGTTTGCTGCAGTGTAAAAGCGGTTTAATCCCCTTGCACATGCAACAGCTTAGACGGAAAGTGGCAGTGCCTGCGGGGCGGCACAAGAACCACTGGAGGAGGGACGCGTCTGCGTACTACTGCTGCTTTACACAGTTGCTCAGCTGGCTGAGTAGGATAGCACAGTGCACCGCGGCAGTCGACTTGTGAGGGGGTGTGCCTTACGGTGACCCCAGCGAGTCAGGACACGAGTGGCCACCCGCGGGGAAGGCAGGATGGGTTATTCAGAAGGTTTTTTCCTGCCGTACGCACAGCTGTGACGCTGCGCTTGGCCACTGCCAATAGTTCAGTCTGGCTGATTCAAAGCGTGAGAATCATCCGTGCGCTGCTCGGGCAACAGTTGGACGCCCGTCACCAGGTCCTGATAGCAGAACCAGTTGCCTTGCATTTTGCAAGAACACACGCCCGTGGGGGTTGAGGTGAAATACTGTGGCCAGGCATCCCTCACCACATGGTTCTTGTAGAACAGTAGGTACGGCCCGAACTTCTTCTTTTCAATTGTCAGCCTTTTGAACAGGCCGTTGACAGCCAGGAGCCATATGCAGGCGCCCACGCCCAGTGCCGTGGACACAGCAGCAAGGGTCTGCGCGTTCAGCATGGCTGCACACCGCCTCGTTGCCAAGCTTTGGGACAACAGAAGGCTCGGCTAGACGCTTATCGGCGGGGGCAGGAACCCTTCAAAACAATATTACTGCCTGTACCAAATCGGTGACTGCTTGCACTAAATCACGTGCACACTATGTCCTAACCTCAGTTTTAGGTTTAGGTTTAGTTTTAGCGTAAGTTTTAGGGTTAGGATTAGGGTTAGGGCAGGTTTAGTTTTAGGTTTTAGGGTCTAATTTAGGTAAGTTTTGGAGGGAGTTGGTGCAAGCAGTCACCGATTTAGTGCAGAAAGTCACTGACCTGGTGCACCTAATAATTGTATGCCGGAACCCTGCAGGGTGTCCTTGAGGGGGAAGCCGGCTTGAACGTCGCATATCGTGTTCCAAGTACCATGGCATTCTGCTGTAATGGATGGCATACGTTAAATCAGATTGACCTTTCGCATTTACGTTGGCGGCGCCCACATAATGGCTAGGTACGCTTGGCATATATACGGTTGCTAGCCAGGCGCAACCGCGAACGCCCAAGTCATTGGCCAACGCTGAGCGGCCAGCTAGGGGAGTTCCCGGTGGAGCGAGGACCCTGCCTCACATCCCGTCCCTAGAAACGGGTTCCCGGAGCCCTCCGTTGGCATGCTGCAATCAACAGATCGCCACAAGTAGGCGGCCAACAAGACGCCGGCTAGACAACCACTACAGTTACAGAACCGTGGGCAGGCCCACGTTGGGCAACGTGGGCCACGGCCAACGCGTTTCCTGGTGTGGGGATGCCGTACAGGCCATGGGCGGGCGTCGGGTAATTCGCGGTGCCTCACTTGCCAATGTGTTCGGGTAAAAATGCTTGGAACACTAATTCGATGTGTCCAAACGCCCATCCAGGCCTACGCGCCGCCCACACAGGCCCAATTGCTACACATGCCTACATATGCATATGTTGCCCTATGCGTCGGTCTGCCCGCATCTGCCATGCCGGGCCGTGCATGACGCACCCCACACGTCGATAGGCGGCCGCTTCGTGGGCACGCCCACAGCTAGCCGACGTGAGCGGCTGCTGAATGCGTGCTCGCGCGTCGGCAGGCTGTTCATGCGGGGGACTCCCCACACCTTGCCCCATTGAACACTAAAAAATGCAACGACAAGGTGGCCATGCACACCAAGGACGCGAACGTGGGATGTCAACACCATACAGCAACCGGTTCCATCACTTGACCTTATGTGCTGGAGTTTGTTTGCTAAGCACTTGCCCCTAGTTGCAGTGTTGCTCAAGGAAGATTGTCATTTCCTTTGTTTCTATCGACCGCAGGAAATGTTAGACCTAACGGACATTTTTAAGATAGGGGATAGCTCCTTCAAAATTCCTACTATAACCAAGGAGCGGCCAAAGGGCAGTGAATTTTGCCCTCCCTCCCTGTCGCGCTGGAAAAGGTTTTGGTTCTGTGGAACCCAGGTGACTTAGCAAACACTATTGAGATGAAGTGGTGTGTCTGTGATTGGCGCTGATGACTATCCCAATGATGGCAATCAAATGGGTTGGTAGCTTTCACTGAAGCGAGTCGTGTGTTGTGGACCAGGAGCCAATGCAGGAGAAAGACTAGGGGCAACGATGCTCCCAAGGAGCCTCGCCCTATTCTGTTAGGCGATGTGTGCATCATGAGCACCATGATGAATGGATTAAGGAGAGAAATGCGGGCGCCTGACGCTCGCTCTAAAGACGGTCTTTAGGCTCGAGTTGAATCTAACTGCAGGCGTGGCCACCTCCGTTCAGATGGACAACAAGCCCTTCAGGCATAACAATTGTAACAAGGTATTGACTAGGTGCTTGATTGTTGGAGTACGAGGTGCTGGAAAGTGGAACGCTATTGGAATATAATCTACTGAATGGTTCTGGCCAATGCAACGGGAGAATGCAGCTGCCACCACTTGCTCCACCAACATTATGGCATAGGTTTTTTGTGTTGCCTGTGGGTGTTTCCTCCTGAACTTGTCTCCCCAATTCCTTGGTATACATGTAATACAACAAGATTGTGGGTGTGGGGATCCTGCCCTTTTTGAGCCACGGACCTGCCTCACTAGGCACCTAGGTCGTTACGGGGACCTAGGTGGGACCACCCCGACCTACTCCCATATTATACAATAATATATTCTAGTTGGAGAGTTGTTACTATATCTTGGGCAGAGCGTCCCCCACACCAAGAGACCATTAGTAGGGCGTCCCCCACATCAGGGCAGCGTGCGCAACATTCGTCCTCCTCAGGGAGGTGGGACATCCCCGTCCCAGTGTGTAGATATGGGCGTAGACGCATGCATGGCTCACAAGCCTACTGTACATAGAAACTGGTTGTGCATGTTGTCACATACCCAATGAACCACGTACTATGTACAATAGAAACATTGAAGAGAAAGAGTGGTTATTACATGGAAAATGTTCCTGCAGACAACCCTCATTAAAACTCTTCGTTCAGCTTACCGGCTGGAATGTCAGTATCACCTATAATATACAAGTTCTATTCTATGACCTCTCGGCCTGCCCATATCCAACAAATGTTCATGATATACAGGGATCACCCTGCATGTCCCCCGGCATGACCTCCACCGGCCATCCACCCATGACCATGACCACGCTGGGTGTAGCCTGGGTTTCTGCCTCTACCATGCCCATGGCTAGAGGTAGTCACAAGTAGACCATTGCTCTGGATCCTTTCACCATTTATGATGGTAATAGACATGGCGTTCATATGTCCAAATTGCGAGTGGGACCGGTGTATTTGATAACCGGTGTTCTTCTGTGCCCACCACAGAATTGCCTGTCACATACAAAAGCACAGACATGCTCACGTCTATATGTACATCTTGTATTGCAACCAGTTTGCACATTCACAACAGGAGCTCTGATATTCTGAAATGCTTGAACTAGTTCCTGTGTATTGGCGACTGCTTTTGCTGATTCCTAGCTGTTATGCTCATGACCATAACCCAACCATTTGACAAAGTACTCTATAAAGCCTTGTTTACAGCCACACTTTTTAACCCTTTTATCAAGGATGCGTTCCACCTCATACTCCAGTTCCCCTTCAATTTCGATAGGGACTGGTGGTGGTTGTACTCTGCCACTAGCCTTATAAGGCTTGGGTTTTGATACATTGAAAACTGGATGTATCTTACTCATGCTTTCCGGGAGTTCTAGTCGATATGCAACAGAACCTATCCGGTTGAGGACGGTGAAGGGCCCAATCCACCTCGGTAATAATTTTTGAGTTTCAGGGTACTTGCGGGTAATCTTCTATGTCAAAAGGAGGATATCATCTCCTTTATTAAATGACACGTCCCTCCAGTGGTGGTCAGTGTGCTTTTACTGCCCGTGCTTTTTCTAAGCACGCTCTAGCCTCTTTCAGCGCTGATTGGATATGGTGATCAAATTGTGTCACTGCTAGTAATCCCTCCATGAGGGGTGTACTATTATGCCTTAAGTGAGATTGTTGTGCCCAGTCAATGGCCACTGCCAAGCCGCGGGCATTCAGATTGTCATAACCTTCTATTGGCTCCCAAATTTGCACCTCAAGAGCTAAGGGACTTCGTGGGTGTCGACTATAGTTCAAATAGAAAGGGGTCTCTTGGGTTGAACTGTTTTTCAAGTTGTTTATTGCAAACTCGGCCATGGCTATTAGTTCATCCCATGCGTCTTGATCAGCATGCATATAACTGTGCAAATAATCCTCCAAAATCCAATTCATGTCTTCGGTCTGGCCATCCATTTGAGAATAGTACGCAGTGCTCATATTGAGCTGCACTTTCCACCTCTCCACTAGGTACTGGTTAAAACTAGAAGTGAACCAAACACCTGTGTCGGACACTATCATAGAGGGGAGACCGTGGTGCCGTATCACATTCTACACCAATAGGTTTGTTGCTCCTTATGCAAAGACTTCATTCGTGGTGGCTGCAATGCACACCATCTTGGTCCGTGTTGCGCGGCAGCACGCAACAGGGGGTGAGAGAGAGCTACCGGTGCGGGCGCTCGAAGGCCATTAAGCCGGGACCCAGCACCGGACCCCAAGTACTACGTACTTGGGGCCACACCCGAGCGCCGGTACTTGGGGGTACCCCAGGTACCGGTGGCCACCGCCCTAGTGCCGGTCTAAGCACTCTAACCCCTACACTATCGTAACCGCAGCCCTCTTGGGCCGGTTACTATAGGGGAGTTGTCGATACCCCTGGGTACCGGTTAGTGCGGTACATCACTCCCCCCCCCCTTTAGTCGCGACCCGCGACGTCAGACCAGAAGCTGGTAACCCGACGCAAGAAGCGGGAGGTACGGTGGGAGGGGAGGCGTCGAGAGCCCGCCGAAGGGACGGGGGACGAAGGGAGTGGCGGGGGCGACGAACGCCGTCAAGGAGGTGAGGCGGAACGAAG
>CAJHUC010003027.1:0-35706 GCA_905146915.1 Ostreobium quekettii | reverse complement strand
GCGGAACCGCAAGTGTGCCAAAAGATGGCCTTGTTGTCTCGGAGAGGCCCCCATTCTTGTTGCATTGACGGTTCCGCGATCGCGGAACCGTTCACTTGACGTAAGGTGGCCTTGCAATTTCGTTGAGGCCGCCGTTTTTGTTGCATTGACAATTCCGCGATCGCGGAACCGCAGCTGTGACAAAAGGGGGCCATACGTGTTCGGAGCAATCGCCATTCTTGGGACACTGACGGTTCCTCCATCGTGGAACCATCACTGTGCCAAAGGGGGGAAGTGTACCTGGACATGAATATATTTTTGCAAGGAGGGCTTGCTCCCTTTTGTGCCATAGCTGCGCCAGGTGCACCTCGGTCAGATTTCGGTTTTGCCTCTAAACTCCAAACCGAGCAATTTCTTGCCGTCCTAAGTGTGACATCGCGGATTGCAATGATAGGTGCTACCACGCATTCCTCTTCCGGATGGAGGGTGGCCGCCCTGTGGTGTACGGTAGAGAACACGACTTGCCCGGCCAGGCCTGGGTGGGGCGGCCAGAGGGCGGCGGGTGGCCAGTGTTCCTTGAGGATGCTGTGATACCCTCCTTTGATAGCCTATCTCTGGAGCCAAGGACGCCGCTCCAACAATTCGCTGGGATACGAGAGAGGGCACTGAAGTTCGTCGGCAAGCTCAGAAGCCTACTTGCCTCCACAGCTGGTTTGTCCGGCGAGGAGGGGCCTGCCACCGACCTAAGGGCGCATTACGTCCATGCCATACGGTGGTGGGAAACCTTTATTGAGGACCACAGGTCCACCTTTCCGGAAGGGGACGTCGACGACCGAGTGGGAGGATCCCTCAGGGTGGCAGAGTGTGGCCGCGGGGACGAGGACGACCTTTTGCCCGTGCCTAGCCAGGGGCCCACCACTGAGCTTGGTCCCGTAGTGGAAAGGTGTGATGGTTTTTGTGCACAACATACCACCTCTGCCACATTGTTTCATATCCATAAAAAAACCTTTGGGCCCGTCATCTCATCTGTCGTGCACAAACACCCTGCCTTTGTATAAATGACCTTCAGCACACTGCCTGCGTGGCATCTCCGCCCCGGGGGCTGCCATTGCGTGGTCTTGGTCTGTACTGCATGTTGTATGTTTCTCCCCATTTGCCCCTTTGGTAACGTCCAACCTTTGATATCAGTGTTGTGGTTTGACTCCCAATGTGGCATGCGGTTACTGACTAGTTCTACCCGCCCATTGTACAGGGACGTGGGCCCCATCCCAGGGGAGCGTGCAATGTTCTTTGGTCACTCACACAGGGCCCCAAGACCTGCCGACGTGAGACCGTTCCGACCAGAGCACGACGTTGCCCCCGGGGTGACTGTCGCCATTCGGATGGCAGATGAAGACGCCGATGCCTGGGCCCGGGTGTTTGACATCGCCAGAGTCACCAGGGTATTCGACCCCAGTGAAGAAAACGGATACGACGTGCGCCACTTTGAAGTGCAGTACTACGCTTGTGAAGGCGTTGTGGAGAACTGTGACCCCGACATTCATCAGTGAAGAAGTCCAACTAAACCTCCCGTGGTTCCTTACGGGCCAAAAGGAGGTCATCCCTTGGACGGCAGTGGTGAATGAGCAGTGGGTGGGAGGAGATGGCCACTTATGGCCATGTTGGCGGGAGTGTCTAAGGCGGGAGCTTCCCCGCCTTCATTCCACAGATCCTGGCGGGGATTAACACAGGCGTAATCTTCTTGGGTTGTACAATACTTGTAATATTCTTGTGCCGAGACCCTGTGTGTGTTTTATCTCATCTTCACACTTTGTGATGGCATCACAATATTGTGAGCATCCTGTGTGTATGCATTGCATACAAGTTGTCGCTTGGCCGACACCAGGCCTTGGGGAGCAGTCGCGGGGGCAAGTTCACATCCAGTGGCGGGCACCAGGCTGTAACCAACGTTTAGCCAGTTGATACGGTTCCGCCATGGCGGAACCGCCAGTAGGCCGCCAGAGCCGCCAGTGACTTGACTGCCAACATTACAATGTACTACCGCCTTCGTTCGCTAGGTTTGATACCTCAGCCATTTTATGTCAAAGAGTTGTAACATAACCGCACCTGTAGGAAACTTTAGAGGCAGACAATCACAGATGCGATGGAAGTGTTATGTCTCAAAAAGGCCTGCATTTAGGGTATCTTTTAGAGCAAGTAGTTTTGCTTGGGGTTGGTAGTAATATTGCACAGATCCCTGTGGCAAGTATAGTCACGCTGCCACCTTCAACACCGTCACTTGTGGTTCTGCCGCGAAACTGCAAGCTTAGGCACCGAAAATGCTGAGATCAATATAATATTTATGGTGGCGGGTGCCGCCAGCACCAGCCCAAATACAGCGAAATTATTAACATGACATTGAAACAATATTCCACGATAGTGGGATCGACGTTGTGCAAATATGCTACCTAATAGGTTTATAGCATGGCGCAATGGGACATTTTGAACGGAAGGGAGTTTTCAACAGGCACATCAACCCACAGCTGAGACACTTTGTGGCCAAGCTTGAAGATGCCAAAGAGCATTGTGAGATGGAGCACTCAAATACTTTGTAGATTGGTGCTGCTGTGAATGCGAGTAAATGGAGCACCAAGCCAACAAAGTGTTCCCTCGAAATGGCTCTAGTGCGCATCATCTATTGATTGGTTTTAACTTGTTGGTGCAATATAGGCGGGTGGAAGAGCCAAATAGACTTAAATATAAGTGCCTGAGCCAAAATGGCTTCATAGGATCATCATCATCATCAAAATCCGTCGTTGGCATTTGCCATGAAATGGCAAAACACAGCCCTTGCACCTAATAGGCGATGATGGGTGCGAGAACCTAACGAAGTGTTTGTTCAAAAGAATTTTTTTATTGTCCTATGGTCACTCAATTCCAGAGGCCCAATTTGTCTGCAATCCCTATGTCGCATGAAGTGGAATGAATTAGTAGGAATAACAAATTCTCCATGGAGTGTGTTCTGAAAATGCAAAGGAGAAAGATCAAGTCCAACCCTCAATCCCCATGACCCACACGAGCCCACGCACACCACATATCAAAAAGCATCAGAAAGCGCACTAGGATCCCAAGGCCCTGTTGCACCAATTCAGAAATGTCCCACTGAATTGTTGCATGGACTATATGCGGTGCAGATTCATGGCATGTGAAATGGGCACTAGAAAAATTGGGACAATCGAGGAAAATGTGAGCTCGGTCTTCCTGTCAAAAACCACACAAGCGGCAAGCCGGTGAGTCAACAAGCCGGCAGCAAAAGAGAAAAAGGCGGCATGGAAACACATTGGCCAAAAATTAATACAGAAAAGCGACTTTGCATATGTAAAAGGCCTCGCCCAATCGAGGGAAGGCGTAAACGTCTAGTTTACAGCCAGGTCGCTGCATAATGTAGTTATCCTCTGCCACTCATGATTTTTCATGATTTGTCAATCATGATTTGACTTCATTCATAGGATTACCGTGCCTTGGGGAAGCAAGTGGGATTGAACCACTATACACGCCCATGTGATGGTGGAAGCATCAGAGACTATTTCTTGCAAGGCAAGCGGTACTCACAATTGCATGTATGCAAAACACAAAATACTGCACTCTAGCCAGGAGAGCTCATGTTTTCGTTTTCATTATCTTTGGCATCAGTTCTGGGATGAAAATGGGGTTTCCAAAGAGAGAATCAAGAGTGCAGCAGAATTGGCTCACATCTTCAATAGTCTCATGGACCATCAAGCCCAACGTTAGGAGCTGTTTGAGTCATCGCAAAATGGTCCATAATTGATAACCATCTTTGTTGACTGTTGTGCTCGTTCTGGTTATTTGTCTCGCCAATGACCTCACTAAATGGGATGGCCCAAGTATGCCACTATTTCAGTCATAAAAGAAGGACATTGATTTGCCATACAATTCGCAGAACATGGTTGTCATGAGGCTGCATTGGCTGACCCAAGTTGACGTACCACCGTACCTAGTAGACTGGGTGCCGGAAAATAGGTTAGGATTCCTCGACACACTAGCATAATGCCCATAACACTGTGGTACAATGGCCGGTCTGATGTGCACTGTCAACGAGATCCCGTCAGACCTACAGATGCAGCACCCAAGAGTGCAGTAGAAACCGAGGCTAGAGGAACACACGGACATTTTGTTGCACATGGCTCGTCGCCGAGGCCGTGCTCTGTGCATCATAACAAGGACTGCACAGCCGCCGTCAGTCTAGTGCCGTGAGTTTGCTTGGGAGCTGGAGGAGGTTGGGTGCTGGATCACGGAATGGCAAGTGGGAAGGCCTCAAGAGAACGACCCCGACTGGAAGATGCACTATTCGGTTCGTCACAACCGGACTTGGCAAGACTAAACCATGGCTTACCCCCCATTGTTTGAGAGCATGGAGCCACACATGGACATACAAGTGCATGACCATTAGGCACAACGGAGGAGCGCTTCCAGAGTGGACATGGGGGTGCAAGCTGTCCGGGCGTGCGTGGAGCCGGTCACAGAGGAATTGTGCGCAGAAGTCAACGAGCTGAGAGACCGGGCTATGGCATGATGGGAGGCCAGACAAGCGGTTGGAGAGCTGGTTCTTGGGGCGCCTATGTAGTTGCTACAATATGCCACCATGGCCTGGCTGTCGGAGAAGAGTGCAACCCCTGTTCGGTGCTCGGTACCCTGACAGACCGAGGTGCAATCGTAGATCTAGTGGGAGCTTCGGTTTGACGTGCCCAAGCAAATCGGAGTAGCGTGGGAGGCTGAATGTGGAGGAGAAAGCTATGCAGACGCCTGGCTCCGGTGGGAGAATGAATGGTGGTACTATATCGCGGAGCACAGGGCGCGTCCTATTTATTGTGATGTTGCGGTAGGCACTTCAGAGAACGAGGGTAGCGAGGACTCGGATTGGGAGTCCGTGGACCATGGAGAAGAACAGGTGGACTAGTGTTGACGTAGTGGGGGTCCAGTGAAGGTTATTCTCAGTGTAAAGCTAGGGGTCGTGAAGGTGTAATCTGACAGGGCAGCATATCAGGAACAACGGGACTTAGTGAGATAATTCTGGCTTGGGGGACGCTAGGAGGTTCGGTATGAGAGGGAAGAGTCCCAGGTAGGTGCCCGGCTATTTAAGCAAGGGGCTGATCGACGCAACCAACCTTTGTTACCAAACAGACTGGTACCTTATAACATGATTTTTCTGATTTGACTACTGTGTGTGCACATTGCGGGCTTGCGAACGAGTTAGTGGAGAGGTGGTCATTTGTGCCTTCCACCTGGGGCGTTGAGCTTGTCAAGTGCGGGTGGGGCGAGGCACCTTGATGGTTAGGGGCTTGCCGAGGACTGGTTTCCACCAGCCGGGAAGGTGAGTGAGCGTAGTGGTGCGTGGAGACACATTTCGAAAGGGTTCAGGGCTGGTGACGGTTGCGGAACCATAGGGAACGGAATGCCCGGTACCCTCGCAAGTGCAGCAAGAGGTGCTGGGGGTCGGTCCTATTCTGGTGTGCGTGTCAGCCCCCAGTTGGTGCTTTCATGAAAGGAAACTAGGAATTTGGGATGCTAGGGGTGTCTGCACTTGTTCACTAGTTGTGGGGCTGGAGCGCATGGGTAGCTACTAATCCATCTTAGTTATTGACTCATGCCAGCGAAAGTACAGCTACATGGAAGTGTAAACCTGTATGGCATATACAGTGTTGGGTCACAAGTTGTATTATGATGTGACATTTCATGGTGGCTGGTCAGAATGAGGTCCGGCGTGACCTGTTGTGTATATCTGACTGAAGTCCAGTTCATATTACAGTGATAGTACCTACTGTAAAGGTATTGTGCAGTCTACCAGGTGTGGGCTGAGAGTAGTAAGTCCGCCTGTGGGACAACGCTTACCACCACCTGTGCGATTGCGCATGCGGTGGGAAGTGTACTACTACTTGTTTCTAGATTCTTGAATGCAGCCAACTGCATGGGAGTATTGCGAAACCGTTGGCACTGGCTCTGTGGTCGAGCATGCGGAGTACTACTATTGCATGAACATTAACGACCATCATGTACTGTCATTTGCGGCAGTTGTGTGAGACCTTCCAAACTGCATACATCTTTAGACGCCAATCCATTTTTGGGCATGGCGCAACAGAGCCTGTAAATTACATCAATGAGTAGTGCTTTAAATAATCCACGCAGAGCTTGTGGCAACAACCAAAGAAGAAAGACCCTCCAGATCGTGCTGATGATGAAATCATCCAAATTTTTGGACCAATTCAGCAGTAAATCAGCAAAAGATTGAGGCGGATTGTTGCTAAGCAATTGTCCTAGTAATAGTTCCCGCGGCATGTTGGTTTGAATTGACACACCACAAAGGCGCATTCTGAGTTGTCTGGCAGTAATAGCAATGATTGTGGTATTTACATGGGTTTCAATTTTATTGGTTGGCATTAAGATAATGTCCAAGGCCTACAGCAGTTCAAGCAACCAATATTCATATACACCCATGAAAGACATATTAACCCGGCGGTATTTAAAATAGTCCGCCATCAGTCAAGCCACGCCTGCCCACAGTACAACCCAAAGCACAGCGACAGCACGCAACACATCGACAGGCCCACTGCCACGCTGGCATTCAAACACGGCTATTTTGCGTAGCCGCAAGCCTCGCGACGCCCGCTGCGCGCCCCACGGACGAAGGGTAAAATTCTGACACGGGCGATTGGCGCCTCTTGCTCTTGGCGCCCTGCGAGGTTTCTTGACGTCCGTAACAGAGCGGGCGTTGGGGCGGGAACCAGGCGACCTGAGGTCACGAACGCGACCTGGTCATAAGGTGAAAGCCCCAACCAATGACAAACCACGCTTGAGCACGTTGTAAGCTTTTCACGAGCGGGCTGCAACTCAAGGAACAATGTGGCTCGCACAGCCACGAGGCAGAGCGGCGCGGCGAGACACAACAAAACAGCAGACGGCAGCGCGGCGCGGTGCGGCGTGTGGGTCTGCTGCCTCAGTGACGGTAGGTGCCACTATCCTCGCCCCTAGTCTAACCATTCCCGCCATTTGCATCTGCCCCTCAAGCCGCCCGAGGGGTTTGGTGGGTGGAGACGCGCATCGCCGATGCAAGGTGCAATAGCTGCAATAGGCGTGGGTGCCGATGACCCACAGCGGCAGGCGAACACTTGCCGCCGTGCATGGAAAAGGGCAAAGCGAAAGCGACGAGGGCCTTAAGTTGGGGTGCAGTGACTACTTGCAGACCGCTGAAAGACAGCGCACAAGAAAGCTGCAACAAGGTGCAAGGTCGCTGGCTTCGCATGTCACTAAAAGAACGCCCACCTGAGGCTACACCACGGCTGCAAGCTGGCCGGCGGGAGGAACAACGCTATTTGTTGCCCTGAGGCTACACCACGGCTGCAAGCTGGCCGGCGGGAGGAACAATGCTATCTGTAGCCCTGCCAGGGCCAGCCGTCTCAAGAGTGCCGGGCAGTAGCCGGTGCTAGGCCGTGAGCACTACAAGCACCAGCTCCACAAGCACCACAAGCATAGCGCCACAAGTTGCGGGAGTGGGAGGCAGATCGGCCCCTACCATCACACCGCTTCCACCCCTCGTGGCCACCGATTGTGGCCACTCGCAGATGCCTAGATTGGCACCAGCGGGTAGCAACAATCGGAGGCCACGAAGGGCAGATACCACGGGTCAATTGGACAACGCCTGGTGGCGAAAGTGCAGGCGAGAATGGTGAACGCGTTGTCACAAAGCAACGCGAGTGGGAGGCCAATCACCGCCTCCCACTCCCGCCGCTTTCAGCCCTCGCTGTCACCTATTAGGGCCCCCTGCGAGCGCCTAGATTGGCGCCACCAGGTCGCAACAATCAGTGCTCGCAAAGGCCAGATTCCAGCGGTCAGTTGGAGATCGCGCAGCACCCAGGGCACAGGGGAAAGTGCCAACCGCATGGCCACAAAGCGACGGGAGTGGGAGGCCGATTGTGGCCTCCAGCTCCCGCCATTTTCGCCCCTCGCGGCCACCGATTTTTCGTGGTCATCCACAAGCACCAACTTTGGCAGTCGTGCCTAACAACAATCGGTGGCCACGAGCAGCGATTCCACCAAGCGAAAGGGAAGCGTACAACATGCAGCGCCCCGGCGCAAATCCCAAACGCGCTACCGCAAGGCGTTGGTAGTGGCGCCTCAATCGCCGCCCCCCCTCCCTCGTTGCAGGTTGCGCCTTAATTCGCCAATTTTGGCTGCACCAGCCAATGGCAAAGAGGCACCAAATGCCCAGCCAAGCCTGGCCATTTTGGCACCTTTTGACGTTCGTTCTGGGCAAGAGAACGCTCCAAGCGCCGGCGACGGTCGGCACTTAGGATCGCCTGCCTTTTGGGATCGCTTGGCAGCAGCGATCGCCTGCCATGGCGCCGATCAAGCGGGGTCGAATCTCCGGTCTATCGCAGGGCAACCAAGGCGCTGGCATCCAGCGCCTGGGCTGCCGCTCCTTGGGCTTCGCCTGGGGGCCTCCCAACGCCAACACCTCCTAGCCCACGCTATCATGGTCGCTCATTGACAGACCGGTGCGGATGAAAAAACGACAACAAGGAAAAAACAGGGTTTCATTGCCAAGCTGCACCAAGTGGCGCACCGTTCACTGCACCGATTCATGCACAAACAGTGGAACAATCACCGCATCAAATAAGCCACTGAAAGGTGCACGAGTTTGTGCTCCCATTGGTAAGCTATTTCACACACTGACTGCCATAGATAACTTGCTATTAAAAACCAAGTCCACGTGATTCAATCTCATTGCTATTGCACTTTTTCAACTCATTTTCAAACTCGTTTGTATTCAGCTGCTTCTCAAGGCCTTGAAAGAACCATTTGGATAGTCCATATAACCACCCGAAGCCGTGACGCTGGGTTAATCAAAGGACACCGCATGCGCATCGCGTGCAGTGGTCCGAGCTTGTTAATAGCTTAGACAAAAAATATCATATATTCAAAACTAAGAATGCTCATGACACGATGTTGAAATTTCCAGTGCATCAAGGATCACCACACCTCCCAACAACGATTTCTGATAACAAAAGCGACAAAGGAGATTCTGGCCACACAATACAGAAAGGCCAGCACTGCCGCACATGCACAGGTGAGCAAGGGCTCAACCAAAAAACCGAAATGGCATGGTGACTGATAATCCACTCATTGTAAATGTCAAACTTGTGGATGATCCAACCATCTATAGGGTTGCTGGTTTGCCATGTGGCTGGGTGCTAAAGCCGCGTTGCATGTAGTGCCCAAGCCCACTTTCAATTGCAATGTATGGTCTTTAACGTAACCTGTTCATTTTCTGTGACAATCCTTGGGACTTTCGCCTACTTGGCTCATCATGTGGAATAGCGATGAATGTGTAGACAACAGGTCTTTGGCTTTCGATCGTGCCCCATGGCATGGAGAAGAATCGACATGGCATTTAGAGCTCCCAAGCGAAATGCTCCTCAATGGACAATGGATTGATGAAAGACGGCCAAAGGACAATCAACACAAATGGGAATATGCAATGAAGGCTTGACCTCATCCCAGCATTAACCCCAAGGTACCTTGAGGTTGAGAGATCCAAACACCACAATATTACAATAAACGCATTGGTTTGATTGCACTGCAAGGCATTTCCCAGGACTTAGAAACCATGATATAAAACGATTCCCCATTGGGAAAATCCCAACTGGTTGCAACGCTCCACAATCCACTCTAAACCCACTCCCAATCCAACATTTGTCATCCAATACACTATAATACCACTCACAAAATTGTCTTCCCATATCCCATTCCCTCATCACCACTTTCCAGAATTCCAGCAATTAAGTTTCACTATAAATTTTTTTCATTATTTACACTATTTCACTTGTCACTATAAAATCCAAAACACTCACTTCACACAATGCCTTTGTTGCACGCTAATGCCATGCCATTTACCTAATTTTAATGTTCACGACGCATTGCTATCAATACTTAACCGTTGAAAACGTTGCTTTCCCTAACACAAGGCTTCAAACTGGCAGAGCTTCCATCATCCTCCCACAAGCCACTTGACAACTTGGTCTAATACTTTGGCAGGCAATATGACATCTTGTGATGATTGTGGTATCTTTAGCCCATTCTGTATCTTTACCTTATCTCTATGTTTAATTCGAGGTTGCCGAGGGCACCTATTTACTGATGTTAAAGGTGTTGATATCACAAATGAATCTAGGGTAATCTATGTGATTCCATTCTTGTTGCCTTACGGGTTGCCTAACTTTTTGTTTATTTTCCAAGATCCATCCTCACTAAAATTGGTAACTTGAACATCAGCAAATTTTGGGGGGCAGCTTGTAAGAACCGCTTGCTGAAGCTGCACGTGGTTTGTGAAAGAGTAGGCCAAGGTTGTGACATAGGGCTAGGGGGGAACATTTTTGGGGCTCATGGAAATTAAAATCGCTAATAAACCTATAACTCCTAGTATCCCCCAAGAAATGATCCCACCTACCCCTCTCTTAAGGCTCAAACTGTGCCCTTGCCACTCTTTCATGGAAGTTGTTGACAAGTTATTTATTTTCTACCATAGAATGATGTGTCAAGGAGCATTATCTTCATGACCGAGCCATTGGCAATCGCAATGTTCCAATGTTCTAGTTGCAAACAAATAAAAAGAAGTAAAGCAATTCGACCTGATGATATGACCCCAAATGTGCCATAACGAGTTGTGCTACTTTTGGGTAGGAGAATAATTGGAATGTGTAGTTGGTTGAATACAGAAAACAATATCGTCTCAACTTCTAGAAGACTTCTGGAAGTCCGGCTTAGTTATGAACATGCACATAATTGACATGGAGAAGTAACTACCATGTGGGGAGCCGAGTGCCAAAATTGTAATCTAGAACGTAATTATGATAGTATTAAGCTACATAGGTTTGTGAAGTTGGATATATTGATGAAAGGTGCTACCACGATACCATAAAGGAATTGGAGGAATGGCTTATGAATGTTTTGACTTTAAATTCCACAAGATGTCAATTGAATATCATATAAACACAAAAGAAAGTTTTGAAAACAACAATGGAACATCTGCCATCCCTCTCACTAAAAGTACATGTAGTGCATGGAAATATGAATGACATAGGAATGCCCAGTTAACATCAATGCGATGAGGATGGGGTGCAAATTTTATTGTGGCGAATAGAGAAGAATTAGGATGGGTAGTTGGGTAGATGCATCAATAGAAAACTGTTCTCCATTGGGTGTTACACCCAGTTTGACAAGGTAGTTGTGTGATAAATTGAAGCAAGGTGAGGAGAAGATTGACAGAGGGTAGCCCAAACATTGTCAATCTGCCTTTTGCTTTCTTTCTTGGATGTCCTCAATGCAAATAAATATAATGTGGATGGAGGAAGCTATTGATCTCAACAAAACACATACAATATGTGGTACAACTTTGAAAGATGGTTTTTCACACCTGCTACATTAAATTTCTAATTCTAGGGCCACATAGAGAGGACCCGAGCAGTTGTATCTTTGATCGCCGGGCATTGCCACTAGCCTTTGCTGCACAATTGTGAGCAACATATGCACGTCAACCATTATCCATCATCCAAATAAAGTTGCGATTGCAATCAATTTCATATGTTGGTTAGCTGGTGTGGGGAGCAACTTTATGGTCTTGTTTCAATTCCTTATTCAACCAACATGTATTCTTTTGCTGGTTGAGAGCACTCTTTTGAAAGTATCTTTGACCGAGGGGTGTCACAAAAGGATGGTGTATGCACACAGTTTTCTTATGTTAACAACAAGTTTGTGGTTGTGGACAAGAAAGCATTGGACTAGGGAAGGAGAAGAGAAGGATGTGTGCACGTATAACATATATGTTGTTCCATTGCTTCCTTCCTTTGTGAAAGCTAAACGATAGAATTTAGAATTTGAAAATATATATATATATATATATATATATGTTCTCCATCATGACCACTTCTTGTGGTGGATTGCTTGGCTATGACCATCTAAGGGACTCAAAAGCATGCACCCCAAGGAGGCCACATTCCCCCGTCACCCCCTCTTAATATCATAATATCATTGATATGGCATCTCCCTAGTATTATGTCTGATTGTGGCCTTGTGCTTATGCTCAAGGTGTACCCCTACCATACGCAACCCTTCACCAAGTGTGACACCTAAACAAGTTTGAAGCAAACCTTTTGTGTTATACATTGGAGGTTAGAGGTGACTTTGGTCGTAGGTTGAGGCAACACCAAGAGTATGTCAAGGAGTGCACAACCGGATGTGGATACGAGCCACCTTGGGGGTGAAGATTATTAATGAGGCATGCATGCTTTACTTGCATATGTGGGCAAAGGCCTCGTGGACAACAATCTAAAGCCCACTTTGCCTGGAAAACCCATTTAAAGTGTTGGTAGTAATAATTGATGGTATAAACTAACCGAAGATAAATGTCCCTCATTACCTTTGCAAGAGCAATTTTGATGATGTGGGACTCCCCCTCATTACTAAATTGTTGGGGGCAATCTCATATGGCCATAGTTCCTTTGGATTTCGGTTCTTCCCAAAGTGGGCAGCCTCTTTAAATATGAGTTTAATTGCAATGTGCACCATCATCCGGGATGTTTAGGAGGTTGCACTACAAGTAGCACTAGGTGCAACAAGCATAGGGGATAACAATGGTTATATTGGTCCCCTATCGTTTGGAGGCACTTGTGCCCTTCCACCCATGTTACAAATCCAAATGGACAATACTTGCAAAGACAACAAAAACTATTTTCTGCTTGGCGTTGTTGCGATATTGATCTTTTAGCACATCTTCGAGGAGGTCCAAATTCACTTCATACTTGTGCACCATACCCAAAGTGACTTTGACCAAACATTCAATCCGATTGTTCATCAATTGAACCAAACCAAGGTACACAACCTCTGCAATCTTGTGGAAGCCTCTTTGCTAAGATCGAAAAAACATGAGTAGGTGGGAACATCTAGGAAGGTGTACAAGACTCTTGCACATTTTCATCCTTTGAGGATGACCATGTTTTGAATTTCCATAAGGCCTGAGGTATGTTCCAAGTAGGGTCTTATTACCAGCGTGCATCTACACAATTGGCTATTATCATGCCCCTTGTGAATTAGCTTGTCGACTCATGGCTCACTCTTGCACATACTCACTAGCCATTACTGCCAAAACTTATGAAAATGCTAGGCCTATACTAAGAGTTGCTGATGTCATTATATATTATGTCAAAAGGGAATGCCCATTCTGACGGTCAAGTGAAGATTTCTAGGGTTCAAGTCTTGAGCTTCAAGATGTTCTTTTAAAAACTTGGCAAAGCGGGTTCAGGATTCATATTCTATGGGAATATATTGAGACTTTAGTATAGCTTGTGCCCTATGTCATGTTTTTGATCTATTGATGCACGCAATCTCTTATGTACTAACCAACTGTATTAGCAAGCTTTAAGCACAACACAACAACGATAGTGATGGAGTGGCTTATGCTATCAGTAGATAAGGCAATCCTAAATATCATACCTCAGAAGATCGTGGGTTGCCCCATACATTGCAAGATTGTTGATACCATCTATGATGCAATAAAAACCACATTTCCCTTGCATTCGTAAAGTTGAACATCCCTTATGTATATATAAGGGGGTGATGTGTTTCAAACTCAATACCCAAGAAGAGGCCCTTCACCCTTATTTGGCATTGAGGAGTCAAGATATACTAAAAGGCTATGCATAAGCTATTGTCCAATATGCAACAAAGATGCATGGATGGCCAGCCCAAGAGATGCCGGACATTTATCATTAAATATAACCCAATTGACTAGATTTTGTATGTTATCAAGGATGATGAGCAGGATTTGTCTGAGGGAACAATGGTTGAAGTGTCCAGAAATGGGTACACCAATATTGCCTTATTGGGTGCTAGAGGGCCTTGGCTGGAATCCAAGAATTTCTCTGTCTTCCAATGTATACCAGTGCAACGTAGAAGAACTAGACCTAAGGCATTTGGCCTATCTGCTTCCCTCATATCAACAACTCTGCCATCGCCATCAGCTGCACTTGAGCAAGGATATAGGTGGCTCACTGGTGGTAGCTTCGTTCTTGGTGGGTAGGGAAAATGGCATAATGGGAGCAAACCAATGGAGTCAAGAGTGTGCATCAGTGGCTCTCGACTATAGATGATATCCAACAAGAGTTGGAGTTGGGATCAATGAAGGATCAACATTGGGTGAACTTGAAGTCCACTATAGGAAATGTTGGTACCATCATCGCTGATTAGCATGCCCAATTTAAAATTACCCAATGTGCCTGGTGGCAATGGGGTGCAAATCATTTTTGAATCATGTCCTTTTTGTCTTATCACATAGACAAGAGGCCATTTGCTTGAAAACCAAAGAGTGAGGAAATTGCATTAATAGACAATAAACAGTTGCATGTATACTATACAAATATATGTACATTGTGTACATGTTGCTATTGTGATAGTGGACAAGGTGATTTTGTGACAACTTGGAAAAAGATGAAGCAAAAATGGCTAAGTACTATTTTAACACAAGCACCGTTTGCATTTGCAACTTCAAATCCAATGCAAATGACCCAACTACATGCTATTGCATGCATATCACTCATTTCATTGGCAAACAGCTGGGTCTGAGAACTTGGGCCTTTGGAGAGTACGGAATCCACTATTTGGCACTCATGATCTAGATGTGCCGGAGATGATGTGGGGGGTTTGAAAAGAGATTGGGCTACACAATATCCCCACACCTCACTATGTTTCCAGCCCAAGGTTAGAGTTAACCACAAAACAATGCAAAGTTAAAACAATTGTACTCACATTCAAGACTACAAAAAGGCCACAACCATAGGCAATAAAGTCCTTTCACTTCATAGTGCATATCGGTCTTATGGCAATATCCATGGTAAAGGAATGATATGGCAACTCTTTGCCAACGATTCTAGCAACTACAACTCTACCAAGCCTATTTTCATCCAAGATTGGCTTAGGACGTGTAGCATCTACAACATCCAGCTTGTGATTATGGAAACTGGATAAGCAATCTTCCAACAAGATAGAGAATAGCTATTTGTCTGTGTAGTAGGAGGCTAAAGCCCCATAACACAATTGATCCACATTCTTGCATACCATAAGATACTTAAAAGCTTCTTTCTTTGGGTGTTGGGTTTCATTGCAAATATATTCTGAGACATTTGCCATTGGCATTCTGCTCGATAATGTTGTGCCTACCAACTCTGCACCCCTTCTTGCACTGCACGAGGGTTGGCATGCTACGCCCTCATACATCTAAGAGCGGATTCGTTTAGCGGATCCTGAGGCAATCAAGCGGGTGCAAGTTTTGATGAAAAATGGCTTTATTGTACTAGCAATCTCCATCGCCTGATTGCCATCCATGACGCATGCACTACGCCAAAGACCTTGGTTGCTTGGGTCCCTCAGATATATCTTTTTGCATGAGTGGTGGAGCCATCGGAAGCCATCCAAGCAGCTTATTCTGGCGCAATAAATCTTGCGCTTCAACATGTCATGGTTGCAAGTTCCCAATGCATCGTGCTGCATGGGGACTATCCACTAGCTTGATACTCTCAATGATGCTCTAATGCACTTCTCACAAGAAAAGATTGCCCATTGCCATTGTTGATCTTTCAGATGCATTTGTCCAATTTCAAATATCTTTTGTTGTTGCTCAGCATGCACCACTAGCATGAGGTCGTTTGCATGCACAATTAACACAAGCTCATTGATCGTTGCTGCCCAACAAGAAAACAATTGTATGTAGGTAAGAGGTGACACATCGTATTGCAAGGAATAGAAAGGTAACATCAAGTAGTCAATGACATTATGGAGGGAGGCATGGTCATGGTGTGAGCTCCCAAACGTGTCTGCAAAAACGCCGCGAATTGGGTCGGTCTAGGAACCATCATGTGGGTGCTCATGGGGTTGCAGTGTTAAGGTGGATGTGACCGAACACATTATTTTCATCACCCATTTGAATAATTTGTAATTTAATTGCTCTATCTACAGACTCACCCTTGGACTTTGCAATCGGCATTAATCCATGGGGTGTAACAGTCAAGTCAAATGGCGAGATTTATCCCCTCGTGGATCCGTCCATTACGGGCATGAATGCATGCATGGCCAACTAGCTAGTCACCCTGCCACAGCTGGAGAATGCCCTGCGCACGGTGTGCTCCGGGGACTTCCGGGGCAAACACGACCTGCAACATGGATTCCACCATGTCGTCTTGGCCCCTAAGGCCCACCGACTGATGGGCTTCATCGATCCAAGGACGGGGCGCTTCTATCATTGGTGCGTTTTGCCCTTCGGGGCCAAACAAAGCCCCGGTAACTTTGCAGATTGATTGAAGCCGCCGTAGTCATCTTTCCGCATTGTTTTGCCCTTTACGGCATCAAGGCAACCCTTTCCATCTACCTTGATAATTTTTTAATCATCACTCCATCCTTCCGTAATCTCCAATAGGCTTTTGACTCCATGAGTACCAAGGCTGAGCTCTTCGGCCTAGTATAAAAACATCCCAAGGATGTTGGCCAATCGAACCCCCTCCATCAGCTCTCATTCCTTGGCCTAGAACTCCATATGCTGGACCTCTCGCTTTCAGCCAAATTGGCTGCCGGCAGACAAGCGAGTGCGTTATCATGAGGCCCTCATTGGTTTCCTCACAACGACCCTTCCTTTAGGTATTTGCCCCCACAAACGCCTCAAAAAGATTTGTGGACGTCTCTATTACGCTACCCGCGCGTGTCACTGGGGGGTTGTCGTTCCTCCAGAACGTCTTTGATGCCCTATACACACCAGCATGCCTAGCATGCAGCTGCGTGACGACTTTATTATGCTGGCCCCCAAAGTCCTCCGGAATATCGACTTTTGGCTTCACATCCTTCCAATTGCCTCCTCCCCATGGGATGGCAAGTTCCAGTTCTCCACTGACAAAGTCCACCATCTCCTGATCACGGCCAATGCCATTTGCACAATGGACGCGGTTGCGGTTTATGGGTGGGGCGCCCATTGGGGCTATGAGGTTGTGGTGGGAAAATGGATGGAGAGTGAAATCCGTATGGAGCATTCAACCCACACGGAGCTCATGCCTATTCTCAAGGCACCATACCACTTGGGCCTATCCTGGTCTGGCAAAAGGGTGCTCATTTTTTGCTGACAACACTGGTGCTATGGCCACGGTAAACCATGGTGCAACCCGGTCGGTTGTCAATCGTGGGATTGTCCAAGACATGCCATTCGTCGCCATCGCCCTGCATATTGAGATCCAAACCCAATATGTCCCTCTCAACACGGCTGATGGCTTGAGCCACGGTCGCGATGTCATCCCTTTTAGCAATTGGCACATCTTGCCATTCACTGACTTCAATCATCCTCCCACTTAGGTGGATGCGTGCGCGGAAGATGATGGTTCCAACATCCAAGTCAGCTGCTCCTGTTGGTTTTCAGAATGCCTGCTAGTGCAGCACCACTAGTGCCTCCTCATCAGGCAAGTGGTCTGTTGTAATCCACCATTCCATAACATCATGGCTATCTTGAAGGCCCTTCTCAAGCCATGGTCGGATTCTCCTCTTCACACTATTTGCTGTGTCATGCTTCCCGAATGGAAGACGATAGGTTGGTAGAAAACGTACTTCAGCGATGCAATCCCATGTTCCGGGTCCTACATAGGTATCCAATGGGAGCTCGCCTTTTGTCTTGCCTGATCACCCACATGGCCCTTCCCCCCACCTGCTGGTCTGTCTTGGTCATCTAGATTCTTTGAGTTTGACTTGGGGGTCGTCCCTTGACAACACCATGGTTGGGAATGAGAGCAAAGACAATTGGATGGCTAGAAAGTGTTGTGGGGAAGGCGTTGGGTTGGATGATGCCATTCACTGTAACAGATGCATTGCCTGGTTCCACACGGAATTTCTTTCCCTGACAGTGAACTCCCTTGTGTTTGGACACGCTGAGTCGATGGGAACAGCACAATCTTTGGAATGCTATGGCTTTGTTGGTGCGCCCACCATGTGGACTTAGCCAAATGGAAAGGGACTTCCATTCCCATGGGGAAAGTTGGTATTCCTGCACACTTGGCGATGGTGTTTGTGGTGCATTGGGTGGCAGTTATACCTTCGTACGGCCTGGCTGCGGTCCCCACGCTTAGGTGGACATTCACCCAATGCCAAAACATTAGGCGCAATGTCGAAGGGGACTGTGACTTTTAGTCATCTCTCTGAGAACGCACTTGGCTCATTGTGGAGGGTGATCGAGCTGCAAAGATTCCATGCCCTTTTGTTTGGAAGTCAGAGGGCCCTCAAAGCTTCATGGCCAAGGGCGCAAGGAGCATGCCAGTGAGTTGCATTCTTCGTTTATGGGGAGTGCGTTGGGAGCTGTTGGCCGCATCCAAAACAAAAGTTTGGATTGGCACGAACGGAGAGATGCCCTTGAAAATTTATACCAAAGGAGCTTGGTTTTTAGATGGTGCTCGCGATGAACATGATGCCCACACGAGTGAGCGAAAGGCCTTATGTACCCTACTCCTTGCTGATTGGATAGTGCTTTATGAAGAAAAGATCACCAAGCGAGTTCGGGATGGAGAAGCCAAGTGAAGTGCCCATTGGTCGAGGTGTGGGCGCTCGGAGACGCATGGCAAAGACATGAAGATGATCCCAACTTCTATATAAATAAGAGTTGCCCTACTTGCATTGCAGATGGCAGGTGCGGGTCATGGCCTTTGCCTAAGGGTGTGGGCCTACCGCGGCGGAGGAGGCAACCACCGGATAGTGATGGCTATCCTTGGGGGATGTCGCGGCATGGGGCTCTCGTGAGTGGGAGCTCCACCAACTCGCAAGGGCAGGCCTCCTCGATACACCAAAAGACCTGGAGCTGTTGCTACATGATGGAGCGGCAAACGCACTAGGGGCGCGGAAACAAGAGACATGGAGGACAATGCCCCGACGGGGGGCGGAGTTGAGATAACAGGCGCAGAGTTGGCAATACATCAAAATAAAGGTTTCTTGAGGTTAATGAATGATGGGACACACGATTCAGTGAATGACTATATTGACATTAGGGAAGTTAACATGGAGCAGTAGGATATAGAGGTGGCCACCCGGATCCGTTAATAACGGACAGAGATTAATTCCGTTAATTAATCCGTTAATTAACGGAAAATAACAAAAAAAGACAAAAATTACCCAAAAATTAACGGATTTTTGGATTTTTGGGGGATTTTTGGGGTTTTTCATACTTATAGTTTATGGAATTCGCTATTAGAGAGCATGTTTGTATTTTATTTCAACCTATGCATACTAGATTTTCAACTAGCCGCAGTTGTTGTGATTTTTTGGGTTTTTTTTCGATTTTTTTGGATTTTTTTCGTTTTTTTCTGAATTTTTCTCCCTTTTTCTGTAACGGAATTTAACGAACAGCTGACAAAAATTAACGAACCGGATTTAACGGAGCGGATGGCATCTTGAGTGGCCACCTCTAGTAGGATATGGTGGAGAATGGATGGCAAACTTTGTCACAACTCATGGAGCATGATTAGGAAGCCATTTGAGGTTCATAAAATGCATTAATAAATAATTGACTATTTTATTATTGGTTATTTGAAATATAAGAGAAACGGGCTGCAATTTGATGAATAACAATATGACTAATGTGATGTGATGTTAAGGAGGAGCGGAGACATGTGGGAATTTTGGGAATCAATGTGTAAGGTCCAAATTAAAAAGTGCTACTGAATGGTGGCCCTATTTATATTGCTTGAGTAATTGACAATTATATGAAAATAAGGAATGGGTTATGCAGTTGTGAGGGGGCGGACCATGGCAGTACAACAGTCTTTTGCTTTGCTTTGGGGCCAAGAGAAGGGACATGGCATTGGAGTAGTGCTAAGAATCTATTAGGGTCCATGGCAGTGAACGGGGGTATAAATAGGGGGTATGCATTGTTGTTGTGGCCCAGCCCAGGGACTGCTGCAAATATTGTTGTATCCACTTGCTTGTACGACCTATTTCTCAACCAAACAAGGCCACCCTGAGCCTGTGCACCATCACCCTTGCTCCTTGGGTTGGGATCTGGGCTGTGGTTGCCGTGTGTATAAGGGGCGACATCCCCTTTGGTTGGTCAAGAAATGGCCCGTAGCACCCCGTTCGACTCGGGGACCGGTCAGGTCAGAATTGAGTTGCAACTTTGATTACAAACTGGTTGGGTGTGTCTGTATTTATACCCACCTCCCAAGGCATCCCAAGGGTCATGCCAGAAATAGGGTGAGTTATCCTATTTCTGGCATACCCGCCAAGTTTCAATTCGAACTTGTTTGCCCCCTATTCTTCTGTTCACTGACCCATTGGTCCATGAAGCCCGTTGGCCTTTATCCCATCTAACCCGCCCCGTTCGGGCCCCAAGAACCACTGCCCCTCGAGCCGAGCGTGTTGACCAACACAGCTCCCTGGGCTGCTATCCTTATTATGCAAGGCCAACACTTGGCCGCAACCCGTGATATCCTAATGTACAAATAGTCTTCCCGAGTGTTCATAATGTACAAGGTGCTGTGCTTTTCCCCAAACTTGATATTTTATTATACAATGTCCCCGACTGGCTCATAACGTACATCATAGTGTGAATCCCTCTCACAGTGTGTGAGGCTGAAAAGCCTAATACTGAATCGATTTCTGGGCTGCCATCACAACTAACGAGGGTGCCGACCCTCGGGGCAGTCAGCGCGTGCTACTACTGTTGCTTGAGCGTTGCTATGATGAAACGAAGCTACGGGTAGGCCAGTGAAGGCCTACAAAACTTCATGCTACCCGCTGGCTGCATATTTGTGGTGGGGGCCTCAAAAAACGACCATCCAAGGGTCGCATCCGGGACCCTGAAGTGGCGATGGTCGATGGACCGTAGAAACATCGTAAAAGACCAGGAAGAGTGCACTGAGGCTGTGTAAACCTTTGATAAAGGGTGTCTTGAGATGTTGAAAGATGGGCTGCAAGAAGAGGTGCCTACAAGTTGAAGTTTTGAAAGGGGACATCCAACAGAGTTGAGGAAACGCCAGAACCAGTCAAGGGATAGTGCCAAGGAGCGTTACATTGAGGTGGAGCGATGTGGGAACGTGTGCTGGATATAAGATCTTTGTGGTTAAGCTCTGAGAGGCCCAAAAGAGAGGTAGAAAGTCGTTGAAGAAGATAAGATTTGTTTGTTACATCGAGAAACAGGTCATACACGGGCCACTCCCCCCTTTCTAAGCAGGTGTTTGTGAGACTCTTTTCCATACTATGATAAGATGATATAGAGTCTCCAAGTGCGGCAGGGTGAGCACAACACATAGGCAACACACCAAAAGCAAACATGCACTCAGGGGGGTTTCCGCAGGAGCAGTGGAAATGTCCGTAATGTACATGTAGTGTCAAGCCCCAAGGACCAGTCCACCGCGCTCAATGTCCAACCACCCCGGAATCAACGTCCATGAGAAAACCCCCGGTAACTCGTACCCATCAACCCAGGTCCAAAAACTCCCACCACGGCCCAGGAGTCACCCAACAACCCCCAGGCAACCCAAACACCCCGTCACAGAATATGAAGAATACAAAACCCACTCCACTCCATCATAATCATGAAAAGAACATAGGGAAGCCCAATCAAGAATCGACCGAAGGACAACCAACAACCCCAAAGCCCGGCCGACCATCCAAAGCCCAGCAGAGCCCACGGGTCACTAGACTGCCCAAAGCACTGGGAAAAAAAGTGCCAAGTAACACGTGTTCAAACATGTACAAAGTTTACAGGTTTGTGTTGTTTTTGTGTTCTTAGCATGCAGAAATTTGATGAAATGTGTTTTATGTGTGTTCGCAAGTGTAAGTTGGCCCTTTTTTTCCTAGTGAAGCCCACCCAGCAACCCCAAAGCCCGGCCGACCACGCAAAGCCAAGCCAAGGCCCGGAGCCACTAGACTGCCCAAAGCCCACCCAGCAACCCAAAGCCCAGCCGACTGCCCAAAGCCCAGCCGAGCCCGGAAGCCACTAGAATGCCCAAAGCCCGCCCAGCAACCAAAAGCCCAGCCGACCGCCCAAAGCCCAGCTGAGCCTGGAAGCCACTAGACTGCCCAAAGCCCGCCCAGCAACCCAAAGCCCAGCCGACTGCCCAAAGCCCAGCCAAGCCCAAAAGCCACTAGACTGCCCAAAGAGCAACGGAAACATCAAAAGCCCAATGAAGAAAGGAGGTCCCAAGAATGCCTCAATCCCAATCGCCACTCTCGCTCGGCCGACCGGACAGCCCTGAGGAAAGGGGCCAAATACCGGCGACCAGAGCCAACCAGAAAATCCCAAGTCCAGTCGCGTACTCCATGAGTGTCAACCGCAATAGTGGAGCATAGTCTCTGGCGAACCACTGTGAAATGTGGATAGTGGAACAAACGATGCTCACGGTCGTCCACGTCTGCCGCACACCACTGGCAATGGCTATCCTCCCGATGGCCAAACCGGTGCAAGTATGCCCGAGTGCATAGTGTCCCGAGATGAACTGGGACACAAAGGCTACCTCCAACCTACTCATACTGCTCATCCAACGCAGGTCACGACTAAAGTGTGGAAGGTCTACATGCGCAACACTCCCTTTGTACCCATCCCGCCACTGACGATCCACCTCCCTCTCTGCATGGTGCCACAAAACGGTCTGGATGTGGGCCCTACACGAGGGGACCACCTCACTATCACTCGCCTGGAGGCTCCTCCGTCCTGCCTCTTGGGCTGCAACATCTGCCAAGTCGTGCTCCCTCAAACCAACGTGACTGGGAGTCCACCAAAGTCGAACATCCGCCCCACAGTCGTGGAGCCGAGCAAGGGCATCGCGTGCAGCCAGGGCTAGCTCCAGGTAGTGAAGGTGGCTCCGAACCCCCTTGAGGGCCGGCTGCGAATCACATACAAAGGTCACATAGACTAGCGCAAAGCGCTGGTCAGCCATAGCGCAACCAAGGCGAAGAGCAATCAGCTCAGCCTGCGTACTCGAGTGGAAGCCCTGAAATGAGACTGAGGAAATCTGACCATCGGATGCCGTGCCGTTAAATAGAACAACGGCAGCCCCACAATAGAGGTGGCCACTCAAAGGTGCCATCCGGTCCGTTAAATCCGGTTCGTTAATTTTTATCAGCTGTCCGTTAAATTTCGTTAAAGAATAAGGGAGAAAAAGTCAGAAAAAACGAAAAAAATCCAAAAAAATCGAAAAAAAACCCAAAAAATCACAACAACTGCGGCTAGTTGAAAATCTAGTATGCATAGGTTGAAATAAAATACAAACATACTCTCTAATAGTGAATTCCACAAACTATAAGTATGAAAAAACCCCAAAAATCCCCAAAAAATCCAAAAATCCGCTAATTTTTGGTTAATTTTTGTCTTTTTCCGTTATTTTCCGTTAATTAACGGAAAATTAACGGAAATTAACCTCTGTCCGCTATTAACGGATCCGGGTGGCCACCTCTACCCAGCCAAGAACCGTGCAGCATCCCCTGAAACCGTCCAGTAGAGGCCTATCATGGTGATGGCGCACTGTTGGAGGAACCTATCTAGCAGGCCCCTGCCCAGATCCCTGGTAAGACCGGTGCACCAAGCCGGAGCCATGCAGAAAAGGAGGGGTAGAATGGAAGCTTCCACGAAGCGGCGGATGACCAAGGGGTGGAAACCCTATATGGTGCCCACGTCACGGTAGATGGCACGGAGACGTGCAAGTGCCTGCTCAGACACCTGGGTGATGTGCGGGAGCCATGCGAGTCGTGAATCAATCCAAACACCCAAACACCAAAGTATGGGGACGCACGTCAGGGAAGTCCCATCGAGAACAAACGTCGGGTCTGGTACCCGCGGGTGGAAGTGGTCGATCCCCATGATGAGGCACTTGGAAAGACTGAACTCAGCCTTACAGTGCCGGGCCCACCTAGAGATCACTGCATTGACTCGCTGGCCAATCTCGTCGCTGTCCTCGTCTCTCTCCACAATCCACCAAGCCATCACGTCGTCAGCAAACGCCTGTGCTGACGCCTCCTCCACCAAGGCCAGGTCCGTCAACAGGTCATTGACGAGCACCAGGAAAGGGATGCAAAAGAGCGGAAATCCCTGGGGGACCCCCGCATATAGGCGCCTAGTCTCTCGCGCAGTCCCCACCCCCACAATCGCAACACGGTCTGCCAAGAAGGAACATACCCAGCCGAGAAGCTCCCCTAGAATCCCTATTGCGGCAAGCTTGTGAAGCAAGCCCCGGTGCCACACACGGTCGTAAGCACCCCTGATGTCCAGGCTAAGGAGCACCATCTATCAAAAGGACCGTATGGCGAGTCCATTCTGACTCGCCAAATGCCATAGTGCAGACTCGGCACTGCGTCTTTATCGGAATCCAAACTGAACTGGGGAAAGAAGCTGATGATGCTCGAGGAAGTAGGTGAGACGGGCCATCACAATGTGCTCCAAAATCTTGGAGATGCAAAGTAACAGGTTGATGGGCCTGTAGCCCGATGGGGATGTAGGGGCCCCCGAGGGCTTCGGCACCGCCACCACCTTGGCTGTCTTCCCCACCGATGGAACATGTCGGTGCTGAAGAGAGGCCATGAAGAGCCGTAGCAAGTATGGTCGGAAGATGTCCTCACACAAACGGAGGCACAAGTTGGGGACGCCATCGGAGCCAGGGGCCTTGAAGGCCTTGGAGGCAAAGATGGCCTCGTGCAGCTCCTCCTCCGTGAACTGATGGGAGGGGCATCGAGGAACTGTAGTCCAATGAGACAATTGCATGCCACAACGGCCTCCAAAAGCGTGGAGATGCAAAGTAACAGGTTGATGGGCCTGTAGCCCGATGGGGATGTAGGGGCCCCCGAGGGCTTCGGCACCGCCACCACCTTGGCTGTCTTCCCCACCGATGGAACATGTCGGTGCTGAAGAGAGGCCATGAAGAGCCGTAGCAAGTATGGTCGGAAGATGTCCTCACACAAACGGAGGCACAAGTTGGGGACGCCATCGGAGCCAGGGGCCTTGAAGGCCTTGGAGGCAAAGATGGCCTCGTGCAGCTCCTCCTCCGTGACGGGAGGGGCATCCCTCAACTGCGCCTCCTCCAATGTAGAATTGATGCCCACGGCCACTCCTGCGTGGAAGGCATCATCCGGGCGCAACTGATCCGGAAAGAAGCGCTCTGTCAATGCGTGGGCTTTGCCCGCCTCGTCGCAAATCCGCTCAGTCCCCACAATGAGGTCGGGCATCCTCTGCCCCCTGATGGGGTACATGATGCGCTCAAAGTCCCTCCAAAAGTCGGTTGGGGAAGTGTCAGTGCAAAACTTCCACCAGCTCTCCCATTTGGCCACACCAATGGCCTGCCATAGTGCGCGTTTACAAGCGTTAATGTCGCACTTGTCCGCAGGGCTCTGAGTGCAAGCCCAATGGCGGGAGGCCCGCATGACCGCCTAGCAAAGTGACTCCAGGTGGGGAGACCACCAGGTGTGGGCCTAAGGCCCCGCCGGACGTCTCTGGGGTACAAGGGAGGCAATGGGACCCTCCAATGCAGCACCCAGAGCCTGTGCATAAGTCTCAATGTCCTGCGTGCATGCGAGAGGCATGCTGGAGGGCAAGTGAGCCTCGAGCGCATGTTTAAGGGCTGGTCTGAATGAATCCCAATCCACCTTGCGCCAGTTAGGGCGCCTGTCCCTCTGCACAATCGTCATCAACGTGAAGGTGGAAGTCACGGCGACGTGGTCGGAGGCCAAGGGGTGGTCCGACAAGACTCGCCAATCTCGAGCAAGGCGTGAGAACGCAGGGGAAGAGAGCGTGATGTCGATGTACGTCCCAGTGCTCCCCTCCTACGGCGGCGCAAAAGTAGGTCCTTGTGTGTAGTCGTTCTCCACCACAAGCTAGTGGTGGAGAATGAAGTCCTCAACATGGCGCCCTAGGGCGTTTGAGGCCACCTTAGGGGGCCCCCACCACGGGCTGTGCCCGTTGCAGTCAGACCCCACCAGGATGAGGGGAGTCTGCCGACGGGCTAGAGACACCAGGGATAACAGCTCAGTCAATCCCTCCCTAGACGTGTGCTGAATGTACGTAGAAATAAGGGCCACTGGGCCCCATTGTGTCGAAAGAGCCACCCCACAAACGCGGGGGTGGGCAAAGTCCAGTGACAGCCCAGAGAGGCCAGTCCGCAGCAAAATAGCCACTTGGGGGCCACCCAACCCACTCGGGCTGGCCCCTACTGTCGGGAGTGGCAAATAAACCTCATATCTTCTAAAAGCCGTCCCCCGCAGTAGGCCTGAAGGGATGTCCTGAAGTAGAAGAACATCAACTGCGTGGTCACTCAAGAACTACTGGAGGAAATCAGAACAAGCCTCCATACCGTGCATGTTCAACTGCAGGACCCGCATGTCGCCCCTGAGTGGGGGGCAGGCGGCAGCCGCATCGACGAGAGGTCGGCATCTAACAACTGTCCCCCGTGTGGGGGCGAAGCTGAGAGGCTGGAGACGATGTTTGGATGCCAGGAAGTGTAGGGTGGCCCCTGGTGGGTTTCAAAGAACCTGGTTGTGTGTCTAAAGGGCGCTGGCCGCCCGCAGCTGTAGAGTGGCCCCTGGTGGGCCCTAAGGAACTACCAAAAACTCTGTTGCCCCGAAGGGCAATCCCTGGTAGCGTGCCGGTGCCCACAGAACGTGCAGGCGCTGCGGCAGTGCCAGGCAATGTGGCCCGCGGCGCCACAATGGGAGCACCGCTGCACCGGGAGCTCGTAAAGGCGAAGGGCAACCGCCCTGTACTTGAAAAATGCCATCTGGGTGGCCAACAGGTGTGCCACTAGGGACGGATCGCCCTCGACAAGCACGGACAAGGATGGTTCCCACGTCCCCACCTAGGGCCTGGACGGAATGCGGCGGTCAAGGCGCCAGGTGGTTTGGAGTTTCCCTTGGAATTCGGCCAAGGTCATGCCAAAATTCCGGCAGTTGGCTGAAGCAAACTGGTCCAAAACTGATTGGGGGCCAACAGATTTGGCCACCCCCCCAATGACGAACGCGGCCCCCCTGCTGACGCGGCCGGGGGAGGCGGATGACTGTATGGACGCCTCACGTACGGCTGTCACCGCCCACGTGCCGGCGTCCCCTCCAATTTTCAATTCCACCAGCCTCCGCGCCTCAGCGGCCTCCGGGTGGAGCAGGGCGCAGATGCCCCCCCGAGCAGTCTGCCGGTAGGCCGAAAGGGTGGGCGAGACCCCAAGGCTGAGAGCCTCCCGCAGGGCGGCATCGAACCGGGGACCGAAATTCCCTGGCTCTCTTCGGCGACGGTGCTCCACGTCTGAAGGCGGGTTGAGCAGAATGCAGCGCGCAGCGGGCCAATAGGCAACCGCCGGCAGATTCTGGGAAGGCACAGGCACGGGTGCCAGCCTGGCAGGGAAGCCACGGCCGGGAGGGACCCCCCTGCCATCCTTGAGGGATCGGCGGGGCGCGATGGACGGCGGGAGCGAGCGCGCCAGCGGCAGCGAGGCCGGCGTGCGCAGCCGCTCATTCGCGGCGCGACTTGTTGGCGCGGGCAGCGAGTGAGGCCAAGGAAGGGTGGCCGGGCAGGTCGGACGCGCCCGCGCTATGCCTACCATAATGACCGTGGCCAATGCGGATTCAGCGCGCTCGAGCACCTGGCAGAGGGCGGCAATGCCCGGGGCTGATGCTGGCGTTGGGGCAGCGCTAGGGCGCACAACTTTAGCGTAGGAGCGGCCCCCCTATTGGGGGCCTTGCGGCTGTATGGGATCGGCAGGCGCGGCACACTCAGCTGCCGCAGGTGTGGACTTAGGCTTGGATTTCTTTTTCTTCTTCGGCTTCGGGTCAGACGGCGCGGCCATGGCTTGATCCCCGGCATCATCATTGTGCGCCATGCAGTCTTGAGGAGCCGGGGCACTGGCGCCGGCGACGAGAGGGAAAGGGATCTCAGACAAAACAGGCTTGGTCGCAGTGGGTTCCACTCGATGGCGAACATAGCAACTCCCACCTGTGTTGACGACGGCACACTCAAAAGAGCGCTCTTGCAGGTGGTCCTCGGAGACGAGGATGGCAGGCTGGTGTGCGGATAGGCAGCAAGCAGGGTGAAGACCGTCGCCTCCGTAATCGATGGGGAGGGCAGGGCAGAATCCCCTCCAATATCCAGATCTTCAGCCTCCAAGTCCTCGGACCACTCCAGAACGCAGGGCGCCACCTCCCCGGTGGCATCCTCGATCTCAACATCGGTATTCATCGCAGATCAAGGGAGAATCGGCATGCAAAGGAGGGGCGAGAGGGCAAGAAGAAGAAGAAGAAGAAGATAAGGTTTGTTTGTTACAGTGAGAAATAGGTCATACATAGGCAACTCCCCCCCTCCTAAGCAGGTGTTGGTGAGACTCTTTTCCATGCTATGATAAGATGATATAGAGTCTCCAAATATGACAGGGTGAGCACAACACACAGGCAACATACCAAAAGCAAACAAGCACTCAGGGGGGTCCCGCAGGAGCAGTGTAAATGTCCGTAACGTACATGTAGTGTCAGGCCCCAAGGACCAGTCAAGATAAGATTTGTTGTTACATCGAGAAACAGGTCATACACGGGCCACTCCCCCCCCTCCTAAGCAGGTGTTGGTGAGACTCTTTTCCATACTACAATAAGATGATATAGAGTCTCCAAGTGCGACAGGGTGAGCACAACACATAGGCAACGCACCAAAAGCAAACATGCACTCAGGGGGGTCCCGCAGGAGCAGTGTAAATGTCCGTAATGTACATGTAGTGTCAGGCCCCAAGGACCAGTCCACCGCGCTCAATGTCCAACCACCCCGGAATCAATGTCCATGAGAGAACCCCCGGTAACCCGTACCCATCAACCCAGATCCAAAAACTCCCACCACGGCCCAGGAGTCACCCAGCAACCCCCAGGCAACCCAACACCCCGTCATAGAGTCTGAAGAATACAAACCCACTCCACTCCATCGTAATCATGAAAAGAACACAGGGAAGCCCAAGCAAGAATCGACCGAAGCACAACCAACAGCCCCGAAGCCTGGCCAACCATCCAAAGCCCAGCAGAGCCCACGGGTCACTAGACTGCCCAAAGCCCACCCAACAACCCCAAAGCCCGGCCGACCACCCAAAGCCCAGCCGAGGCCCGAAGCCACTAGACTGCCAAAAGCCCACCCAGCAACCCAAAGCCCAGCCGACTGCCCAAAGCCCAGCCAAGGCCCGGAGCCACTAGACTGCCCAAAGCCCAGCTGAGCCCGGAAGCCACTAGACTGCCCAAAGCCCGCCCAGCAACCCAAAGCCCAGCCGACTGCCCAAAGCCCAGCCGAGCCCGGAAGCCACTAGACTGCCCAAAGCCCGCCCAGCAACCCAAAGCCCAGCCGACTGCCCAAAGCCCAGCCAAGCCCAAAAGCCACTAGACTGCCCGAAGCCCATCAGAAACATGAAAATCCCAAAGAGAGTCGTAGCGCCCAGCAAGTCAAAGAAAGGAGGTCCCAAGAACGCCTCAATCCCAAGTGTCACTCGCGCTCGGCCGACCGGACAGCCCTGAGGAAAGGGGCCAAATACCGGCGACCAGAGCCAACCAGAAAATCCCAAGTCCAGTCGCATACTCCATGAGTGTCAATCGCAATAGTGGAGCGTAGTCTCTGGCGAACCACTGTGAACTGTGGACAGTGGAGCAAACGATGCTCACGGTCGTCCACGTCTGCCGCACACCACTGGCAACGGCTATCCTCCCGATGGCCAAACCGGTGCAAATATGCCCGTGTGCGATAGTGTCCCGAGATGAACTGGGACACCAAGGCTACCTCCAACCGACTCATACCGCTCAGCCAACGCAGGTCGCGACTGAAGTGTGGAAGGTCTACATGCGCAGCACTCCCCTCGTACCCATCCCGCATCTGACGATCCGCCTCCCTCTCTGCATGGTGCCACAAAACGGTCTGGAGGTAGGCCCTACACGAGGGGACCACCTCACTATCACTCGCCTGGAGGCTCCTCCGTCCCGCCTCTCGGGCAGCAACATCTGCCAAGTCGTGCTCCCTCAAACCAACATGACTGGGAGTCCACCAAAGTCGAACATCCGCCCCACGGTCGTGGAGGCGAGCAAGGGCGTCACGTGCAGCCAGAGCCAGCTCCAGGTAGTGGAGGTGGCGCCGAACCCCCTTGAGGGCCGGCTGCGAATCACACACGAAGGTCACACGGACTAGCGCAGAGCGCTGGTCAGCCATAGTGCAACCAAGGCGAAGAGCAATCAGCTCAGCCTGCGTACTCGAGTGGAAGCCCTGAAATGAGACTGAGGAAATCTGACCATCGGATGTCGTGCCGTCAAACAGAACAGCGGCAGCACCACAAGCCCGACCGCATACGGATCCATCTGTAAAAATCCAGAGGTCGTCGTCAGAGGCCTCAAGACATCCCATACGAATCCGGTCAATCGAAGCAACCCTGTCCTCTAGAATAGAGGGAAGGGGATCCCATCGAGGGGCAGAGGGGTCTGTCACCCAGGAGTGGCGGACCTCCACCCGCTGCAGAAGAGAGAGAGATAGGCCATCAGGTGGGGAGCGCCCTGCAAAGGGGCGCAAGCACGACCGCAGATAGTCGTCACAGGTCGTGAATGAGGACGAGGTCGTGTGCCCTCCCGCACGGGGCGGGGGGCCCTCTGCTAGTAAGTCCATCCCATAAGAGAGGTGACGCATATAGAAATCCACAACCCGCTGTCGCACATAAGTGGCTGCCGGAAGCAACCCAGCCAAGAACCGTGCAGCATCCCCTGAAACCGTCCGGTAGAGGCCCATCGTGGTGATGGCGCACTGTCGGAGGACCCTATCCAGTGGGCCCCTGCCCAGATCTCCGGTAAGACCGGAGCACCAAGCCGGAGCTGCGTAGAAGAGGAGGGGGAGAATGGAAGCCTCCACAAAGCGGCGGACGACCAAGGGGTGGAAACCCCATAAGGTGCCCACGCCACGGTAGATGGCACGAAGACGTGCGAGTGCCTGCTCGGACACCCGGGTGATGTGCGGGAGCCATGTGAGTCGAGAATCAATCCAAACGCCCAAACATCGAAGGACGGGGACGCACGTCAGGGAAGTCCCATCAAGAACAAACGTCGGGTCTGGTACCCGCGGGTGGAAGTGGTCGATCCCCATGATGAGGCACTTGGAAGGACTGAACTCAGCCTTCCAGCGCCGGGCCCACCTAGAGATCACTGCACTGACTCGCTGGCCAATCCCATCGCTGTCCTCGTCTCTCCCCACAATCCACCAAGCCGTCACGTCGTCAGCAAACGCCTGTGCTGACGCCTCCTCCACCGAGGCCAGGTCCGTCAACAGGTCGTTGACGAAGACCAAGAAAAGGATGCAGGAGAGCGGAGATCCCTGGGGGACCCCCGCATGTAGGCGCCTGGTCTCTCGCACAGTCCCCACCCCCACAGTCGCAACACGGTCTGCCAAGAAGGAACGTACCCAACCAAGAAGCTCCCCTGGAATCCCCATCGCGGCAAGCTTGTGAAGCAAGCCCGGGTGCCACACACGGTCGTAAGCACCCCTGATGTCCAGGCTAAGGAGCACCATCCGTCGAAAGGACCGTATGGCGAGTCCAGCCTGACTCGCCAAATGCCATAGTGCAGACTCGGCGCTACGTCTCTGTCGGAATCCAAACTGAACTGGGGAAAGAAGCTGATGATGCTCAAGGAAGTAGGTGAGGCGGGCCGTTACAATGCGCTCCAAAGCCTTGGAGACGCAAAGTAACAGGCTGATAGGCCTGTAGCCCGACGGGGATGTAGGGGCCCCCGAGGGCTTCGGCACCGCCACCACCTCGGCCATCTTCCACACCGACGGAACATGTCGGTGTTGAAGAGAGGCCGTGAAGAGCCGTAGCAAGTATGGTCGGAAGATGTCCTCACACAAACGGAGGCACACGTTGGGGACACCATCGGAGCCAGGGGCCTTGAAGGCCCCAGAGGCAAAGATGGCCTCGTGCAGCTCCTCCTCCGTAACGGGAGGGGCATCCCTCAACTGTGCCTCCTCCAATGTAGAACTGATGCCCGCGGCCACTCCTGCGTGGAAGGCGTCGTCCGGCCGCAACTGATCCGGAAAGAAGCGCTCTGTCAATGCGCGGGCTTTGCCCGCCTCGTCGCAAATCCGCTCAGTCCCCACAACGAGGTCGGGCATCCTCTGCCCCCTGGTGGGGCACGTGATGCGCTCAAAGTCCCTCCAAAAGTCAGCTGGGGAAGTGTCAGTGCAAAACTTCCGCCAGCTCTCCCGTTTGGCCACACCAATGGCCTGCCGTAGTGCGCGTTTACAAGCGTTAACGTCGCACTTGTCCGCAGGGCTCTGAGTGCGAGCCCAACGGCGGCGGGCCCGCGTGACCGCCTGGCGAAGTGACTCCAGGTGGGGAGACCACCAGGCGTGGGCCGAAGGCCCCGCCGGACGTCTCTGGGGTACAAGGGAGGCAATGGGACCCTCCAATGCAGCGCCCAGAGCCTGTGCGTAAGTCTCGACGTCCTGCGCGCATGCGAGAGGCATGCTGGAGGGCAAGTGAGCCTCGAGCGCCTGTCTAAGTGCTGGTCTGAATAAATCCCAATCCACCTTGCGCCAGTTAGGGCGCCTGTCCCTCTGCACAATCGTCGTCAATGCGAAGGTGGAAGACACGGCAAGGTGGTCGGAGGCCAAGGGGTGGTCCGACAAGACTCGCCAGTCTCGAGCAAGGCGTGAGAGCGCAGGGGAAGAGAGCGTGATGTCGATGTATGTCCCAGTGCTCCCCTCCCACGACGGCTCAAAAGTAGGTCCCTGTGTGTAGTCGTTCTCCACCACAAGCTGGTGGTGGAGAATGAAGTCCTCAACATGGCGTCCTAGGGCGTTGGAGGCCACCTCAGGGGGCCCCCACCACGGGCTGTGCCCGTTGCAGTCAGACCCCACCAGGACGAGGGGAGTCTGCCGACGGGCCAGAGACACCAGGGATGACAGCTCAGTCAATCCCTCCCCGGACGTATGCTGAATATACGCAGAAATAAGGGCCACTGGGCCCCGCCGTGTCGAAAGAGCCACCCCACAAACGCGGGGGTGGGCAAAATCCAGTGACCGCCCAGAGAGGCCAGTCCGCAGCAAAATAGCCACCTGGGGGCCACCCGACCCACTCGGGCTGGCCCCCACTGTCAGGAGTGGTAAATAGACCTCATATCCTCTAAAAGCCGTCCCCCGCTGTAGGCCTGGGGGGATGTCCTGAAGCAGAAGAACATCAACTGCGTGGTCGCTCAAGAACTGCTGGAGAAGGTCAGAACAACCCTCCATACCACGCATGTTCAACTGCAGGACCCGCAAGTCGCCCCTGAGTGGGGGCAGGCGGCGGCCGCATCGACGAGAGGTCGGCATCTAACAACTGTCCCCCGTGTGGGGGCGAAGCTGAGAAGCTGGAGACGATGTCTGGGTGCTGGGAGGTGTAGGATGGCCCCTGGTGGGCCTCAAAGAACCTGGCTGTGTGTCTGAAGGGCGCTGGCCGCCCGCAGCTGTAGAGTGGCCCCTGGCGGGCCCCAAAGAACTGCCGTAAACTCTGTTGCCCGAGGGGCAATCTCTGGTAGCGTGCCGGTGCCCGCAGAACGTGCAGGCGCTGCGGCAATGCCGGGCAATGTGGCCCGCGGCGCCACAATGGTAGCACCGCCGCACCGGGAGCTCGTAGGGGCGAAGGGCAACCGCCCTGTACTCGAAAAATGCCGTCTGGGCGGCCAACAGGCGCGCCACTAGGGACGGGTCGCCCTCGACTAGCACGGACGAGGACGGTTCCCACGTCCCGGCCTGGGGCCCAGATGGGATGCGGCGGTCAAGGCGCCGGGCGGTCTGGAGTTTCCCTCGGAATTCGGCCAAGGTCATGCCAAAATTCCGGCAGTTGGCTGAAGCAAACTGGTCCAAAACTGATTGGGGGCCAACAGATTTGGCCACCCCCCCGATGACGAACGCGCCCCCCCTGCTGACGCGGCCGGGGGAGGCGGATGACTGTGTGGGCGCCTCACGTGCAGCTGTCACCGCCCACGTGCCGGCGTCCCCTCCAATTTTCAATTCCGCCAGCCTCCGCGCCTCGGCGGCCTCCGGGTGGAGCAGGGCGCAGATACCCCCCCAAGCGGTCCGCCGGTAGGCTGAAAGGGCGGGCGAGGCCCCGAGGCCGAGAGCCTCCCGCAGGGCGGCGTCGATCCGGGGACCGAAATTCCCCGGATCTCTTCGGCAACGGCGCTCCCCGTCCGAAGGCGGGTCGAGCAGGATGCAGCGCGCGGCGGGCCAGCGGGCAACCGCCGGCGGATTCCGGGAAGGCGCAGGCGCGGGCGCCGGCGTGGCGGGTAAGCCACGGCCGGGCGGCCCCCCCTGCCGTCCTTGAGGGACCGGCAGGGCGCGATGGGCGGCATGAGCGAGCGCGCCGGCGGCAGCGAGGCCGGCGCGCGCAGCCGCGCATTCGCGGCGCGATTCTTCGGCGCGGGCAGCGAGCGAGGCTGCCATGTACCGGTGGACGCGCCTCGCCATGCTCGGCCGCACGACCGCCAATGCGATTCGAAAGTATGGCAAGTTACCCAGGCAGAGGTAATGGTTCGGGCCGGTGCTGGCGTTGGGGCGGCGCTAGAGCGCGCGGCTTCAGCATAGGAGCGGCCCCCCTGGTGGGGGCCTTGCGGCTGCATGGGATCGGCAGGCGCGGCACCCCCAGGTGCCGCGGGTGTAGACTTGGGCTTCGATTTCTTTTTCTTCTTTGGCTTCGGGTCAGACGGCGCGGCCATGGCTTGATCCCCGGCGTCGTCGTTGTGCGCCACGCAGTCGGGAGGAGCCGGGGCACTGGCGCCGGCGAGGAGAGCGGAAGGGACGGGATCTTGGGGCCCTTGAGGGGCGTCCTGGGCGGCGGGGGCCGGTGCGCCCAAATGGGCACCTGGCGGGTCATGGGCGGCCCGAGTAGGCGGGCGGGGGGCGGCATGCAGGCGCAGCGCCCGTAGGTACTGCGCGGTGCCCTGTTTGACAGGGTCTAGGACACCGGGGAGAGCGGCGGTGCGCTGGAGGACAAAGCGCGGCACTCCCGCTGCATGGAGGCGCGCAGCATACTCGGGTTTCTTGGCCGCATGGCCAGAAAGCCCGTGAAGTTGGCAAAGGCGATGGAGCGACTGGCTCCGCACCGCCTCCCACTCCTCCGGGCTAGCAACCGGCGCATCCGCCGGATACTCCGGCAGCCGAGGGGCAGGCCCCTTGCCGGTCCATTGCGGGCCCTCCCCTCCCGAGGGGAGGAGGGGGGCCGAGTCGGTCATGGGGGCGTCGGCCCCCAACTCAGCAGCGTCCACCGTATCAACGTCCGTACAACCCGCCACAAACGCACGCTCAGCCGGTCCCACAGTACAGGCCTCCCCCGGCACCTCACTCCCGGCCTCCCCCGGCAACACACACTCCCCACCAGACCCAGCGGGAAGCGACCCACGCCCCCCACCAGGTTGACTCACCCCGCCCGCGTCAGACTCACCCCCCGTGCCAGCAACGCGCGCCCCCTCGCCCCCGCCTGCGCGCGTCTGGCGCTTCCGAAGGGGCGATTGGCCCGGCGTCCGGACCTGGGGCTAGAGGTGGGGCGGCAAGAGGGGCCGATCCTCCCGACGCCGAACCGACTTCATCCTTGGGGCCCGTCGATCAAGCGAAACAGGGGGAAGATCGCCCCCCCTTTGCATGGACACCCCACCATCACTCCCATC
>CAJHUC010003026.1:0-53108 GCA_905146915.1 Ostreobium quekettii | reverse complement strand
ACCAGTGCATCATTCCCCCCCATCCCACGGCACGCTTCCTTGCGTACCCCCCGCACTCCACAACACCCGCCATGTTTGGTAACGCTGGAGGCGTTATCTAAAGAGCCCTGTGCTATTCAGCGCGCCAGGTGCTATCCCGCACGCCCCATTCTATCCAGCACGCCCGTCGCTATTCACCACGCCCCGTGCTATCCTCCGTGGTCAACGGTATGTGTAAAAACCTGTATAGTAGTTGTTTGTACCAAAACCAAGGTAGGCTACCTGTCCTTCATAGGGTACATCCCTTGTCCTCTAGCCCCTCACAGAACCGCACCTTTCGAGATATCGAAAGGGAAGATCTGTGCAGATAGCCTTTCCCGCCCAAATCGCCTGGCGTTCTGCGCATTCGCACATCGTGTCAGCTGTTGTGTTCTCGCGGCCCACTTGCACTGACGTCTCTTCCATCATCTCAAGCACGCGTGGGGTACACGTGGCCGCAGGGTTGGTCCATCGTGTCATCGTCATCATCACCATCATCACCATCATCACCATCATCACCATCATCACCATCATTCATTTTTACACAACAGGGACATGAGGCATCCGTCAGCTTGTTATTTTGCCCGAGCAAGCAGCACCCATAACCAATTTATCCGAATCCAACGTACAACACAAACAAGTTCTGAGAATCCATCAATTCTTATGACAAAGGACCTCTCCTATCCCGAAGGCGCCGCAACTCCGGGAGTGCCGGATACCTATCATCACCGGATATGAAGCACTAGGAAAAAAAGGGCGAGATAACGCGTGTTCAAACGTGTGCAAATTTTACGGGTTTGTGTTATTTTGTTGTCCTTAGCGTGCAGAACTTTGATGGAATGTGTTTTACGTGTGTTCGCAAAAGTGTTATTTGGTCCTTTGTTTGCTAGTGGAGGTAACGAAGGTTACTACAGAAACAAAACTCTAAGGAACTCAGAAACCTAAAGGAAATGCACAACTTAACCCCAAAATGACCTTCAGGGCTTCGTGACATCATGTCTTCATTGATGTCAGCACCGATAATGGCCGTGGTGGTGGCTGACTGCAGCCTCCTTGCCTGGATAGGTGCCTTTTCTTGGATGAAGGAACCGCAATATTGCGATATTAACGCAATATTGCAATATCATTAACGATATTGGCGATAACATTGTGCGCAATTTGTGCCATGCTGGCGGCGTTACCTAATGCCGCAATCACAGCAACGACGCGGACCGGCTTTCAGCCGTTCCCGGGAGTCCACAACAGCCCCGCGGCGGGACTTTCTATGTTGACGGCATTAATTGCTACACTAATTACTGAAGATTGGATTATTGAATATTGAGTTATTGAATATATTCAACATTGAGGGCGTTAATTGAAAGGTTGACAGCATTAATGGCTCCTGGCGCTGGGGATGCAGTGCTAATGCATCACAGTGTTGGCAGTCCATGGAGCCACAAGTCAAAACGCTTTTCGGGGAGGACAAATGGCCAATGCCTCCACGATTGCAGATACCTGAAAACTTGACTGTTGGAGGTGGTGGCGGGCGGTGGAGGCTATCAGCTGAGACACGTGGGGAGATCTTTCAAGACTGGGCGCTTGAGGGATGTTGGCAAACAGTTCATGGCTTAGTTGGTGCTAATCAGCACGGGTGTGTGGCTCTTTTGGATTATGTGGATTCTTGGGTGATTGCACAATGTCCTTGCCCCGCAGCTACGGAGCCACCGGCCACCAGCGCCAATCACTATGTCGATGCCGGCAGTACACAGGGGCAGCACCACAAAGCGCGGCAACACATTTCGGCAATGGAAGCAATGATAGATGACCAACAGGTATTTTCCTCGGATGGAACGACCCCACTTGCGCACTTTATCCCCTCAGTCATAATTAGTGACTGCGAGTATTATCGCCGACAATCATTTGTTAGCATTCAAGAATCAATAAACTGATAGACATTGTTTGTTTTTGTTTACGTTAGATTTCAATGAGCTGAGCATAGACAATGCTTTGGTCGGACAGATAGGAAGCTGACAGCTAACTCATTGCCTTGTTATATAAGGATGATTATGATGACTCCGAGTCGACTGAAAATTTAAATGCAGGTCGTCATTGGTTCCATCAATTGTGCAGTGCTTTGTAAGGAGCGTACCTGCTCCAAATGAGTGTTCGAAGGCACACAGCCGGTGCTGCAGCAATTGCGGCGGGCTGAAGAGTGGGCTGCCTTAAAGCGATTTGTGGACAGGGAAGCTCTGGGGTTTGAACTCTCGAGGTATGTTTTGTGACAATGCTCGGGTCACCAATAATGAGTCCATTATGGCTCTATTATGCGCCATTCAGTTGCGACAAGCTGGTGCCCCGTGAGGTCCAGAGTGTGGTGGCATGGGATTCCAGTACGGGGGAACCATGACCAGCCTTGGTGGAATCGTATGGACGACACGGCCTCTGGGACGGTATCGACAGTCCAGGCTACGGCGACAGGGTCCAGGTTCAGCGACACAGCGACAGATACAGTCACGTAACCCGGCCAACTCATCACCGCAGCCCCAGAAGCACATCGGAAGCCACGCGACTCGGAGGGGGCTCTGCGCCACCCCCAGGGACAACGGGTCCCCACACAGACACGCAGCTCCTGCCCACGAGCAAGCGACCTATGCGACGCGTTCAGGGACAGGCAGGGATGGGTCTTGCCGCGGAAAATCGGAGCAATGCCCATTGTGGGATCGGGCGGCTCCGTGCGCACCCATGGGCCGGCGATGGAGGGGTGCAGCCGCACGGTGGTCCCACGTACCCGTGCACGGCTAGCCCCCTTCCGCCGGGGGAAAACTGCCGCCTCCCTGAGGCCTTTCAGTCTGCCCGCGAAGATTTCGGGGCGGGGGTTTCTCGGTCAAGAGCCCCTAGCTCGAATGCCCCGGGCCCGAGCAGTCGGAGCTCGACGGTCCGGGTGGGCAGGGATGATGCGCAAGGCCGCTCGCGATGATTTGGGCCGGTGGGTTTACGGAAGGGGGGCCTCCCGCCGATCTGACCGGAGAAGGTTTGCGGCGGCGCCCTTGTGTGGGAAACGCACCGGCCCGGAAGTCTAGGCGGGGCAGCGAGAGGGATTGAGGGATGGCTGGCTTGGTGGCTCCGTGGATGTGCCCCGCGGATGACTCAGTGGGGGATGCGCGTAGGCGCGATGTGATGAGGGATCGTGGGAATCGATGGCAGAATCGGGCGGTATCGGGCGCTGTCAATTTGGTCTGTATGCAAGGGCACCGTGAGCAGCACGGAAACAGGCCAGTCTGGGTGAGAGTCGCCAGGACGGCCATTATGGGGAAGGAGTGGTCATTAAAGGGAGGTGAAGATACCCAGCAATTGGAAATTTGATTAGGAATCGAATGGTGTTTTAATTTTTTCATTTGATGAAGAAGTGAGCATTTTAGGGGATTTTTTTGATGAACGGGAATGGCCACAGGGAACTGGGCTAGTTGGCGGCGCTGGGAAATGACTGATGTGACTGATGATCAGTGGGGGCGTGCGGACTGGGTGTTATGCGATGCATGCATGGAATCCATGCGGGTTCCGACGGTGTGCGTGAGCAGCAGCCCTCCGTGCCGCCAGTTTGCTGTGCAAGATGTCTGGCGCTCCGAGCATCCCTTCGCATGCTCCTTGCCTGGACAAGGTACTGGAGTGGAGGCATGCGCAGGCCTTGCCAGGCCTGAATGAGGTCAAGGACCTCTGCGGACAGTTGGAAGAATTCCAGGTGGCGCGTCTGGCGGCTCCTGAGGTGCATGCATCGGGGTCGAACGGACAGCCCCAGGAGGACACGGCATGGCGGCGGGCGCGAGACCTCCAGAAGGCTTTGTTGGAAGTCTGGGAGGCATCTCTTTCAGACGACCGACATATATATGCTGCGGTCCAGACGGCGGGCATGGAGTTCCAGCTTTCGCTGGACATGTGCAAGATCGCCCCCGCTGTGAGGGCAGAAATTGTGATGCAGTTTGAGACCATGTGTTACATGGGACTCAAGCCAGCCTGGGACGCAGCACGGCGGGATGTGGAGGTCTCCGAGCTGCGGGCGTTGGACAACAAGCCTGTGATTTGGAGGGCGCTTACAAATATTGAGGATGACATTCGGGCAGCGAGGCTGAGGGTCATCGACGAGTTTTTCCACCAGCGTTTGGCGGCAAGCTCAGTGGAGGAAGCGCTGGCGGAGGACAACGAGCTGCGTCGTCTGGATAAAGATCGCTCGTTCGTGATGCGGCTGCCGCCCACACCCCCAAGACAAGATTTTCGTTCGCCTGCCTTGCGAAGGGCCATAGGCGAATGGCATGCCCGCGACATGGACATCAAGGAGAAGTGGAGGTTTGACGCCATACGAGTGGAGATTCAGGGGTGGCTCCAGGGCCACAAGCCCATTCCCGAGTTCGACCGCGAGGAGACGCCCTCCGCTGAGAAGCATGGGTGACGGTGCGGTCGCGGAGCGCGGGACCCAGCGGCCGGGTAGGTTCTCCATTGATGTGACAGGTAGACCCTGACTGGACCGTATATGGGGATCAAGGGAATGCCCAGGGGTTGACGGGAGGACACCTGGGAGATGTTTTTGCGTTGAAAGTGACATATTAAGGGGGAGTAGGATCAGTTGAGTCTGGTGAATTGGACGGTGGGGTGGAGCGTCGGGTCAGAAGGATAGAGAATCGAGATGTGAGGCTGTGGTGAGATCTGGATTTACCCTTGGACCGTTGAGTGAACCTTTTTGGATTTTGTCGTATGAGAGAACATGGGAGATGTATAAGAAGGCGGGGGTGCGCATTGTAGCCGCCCCCGGTCTGTAAGAATTTTCCTCCTTATGACTGGTGCACCACAACAGGCCGCCTCTCGAGTCGAGGGTGGGACCTGGAGGTCGGGCGGGCGGTTTCCTGGAAAGGGATAAGCCCAGCGTCCTGTGTGAATCGATATCCGGTGATATACGACGCGGTGTTACAGTTTCCGCATGTCGTATTCCACTGTGCGTGCCCCGGAGGGTCGTGCTGTCGGTCGGCACCGATCTTTACAACAATCAAAGAAATTTTGGGATCAAGGCAGAGGATGTGTGGGGATGGGGCGTTGAAGGACACGCTGGGAGGAATGCGGGAACGGTTACGAACGAATGAGAGTGGGACGTGTGTAGTTAGCGGGGCAGTTGGAGGGAGCCGCGATAGAAGCAGTAGAGCAAGAGTGAGGGAAATGGATAGCGGGTGGGGAGCCTGGGAACATCGGTGGGCGGACGGGTCCAGGGCGCTGCCCTATATGTTTGGGAATGGGAAATTGGAAGGAATCGGTGTTAGTTGTGGGATCAAAGTGGATGGGGGAGGATCGTGGGATTTAATTCAGGAAGGGCCAAGCCAGAATAGCTCGGGCGGCCGGTGGAATATTTGTTTTAGGTGGCAGCCTTCGAACTGGTTGGACAGCCAGATTCCTTGCAAAGCATATAAGGTAATCCGAGCGTACAAAATAGCACTTCGTGTAACGAGCAATGGGGTTCATGCCAGAGCCACCGACGGCAAAGGCAAGGGGTATCCGACCGTGTGACTGCACCACCGGGCACTCTCCGAGGGGCCGGCCAGCCGTGCTGCAATTCTTTGCTCCGGCTAACAGATGCTTTGGGCGTCTTCACATTCTCAAGACGAGATGATGTCCAAACCGCACCCGCATTTGCTCAAGACATGCCGTTAATTGTCACAAAATCTATCAAAGTAATCTCGACTTGGGGCCATCGCGCAATGTTCTCGCTTCGGAATGTCCTCGCTCTTCGCGTTCCTTGCACTGTGCATTTATCTTCTTGGACTGGTGGAATTGGCATCGTTTTCTCACAGCATGGCGAAGAGCGCCAAGCACGCTTACTTTGAAGATCTGTCTTTTGTGTAGTCTTCTTCCAGTGTAACGAATCTTACCCAACCCATTCCAGCCCACCCACGTCAATTTTGTGTAAAGAACGACAATATCTTGGTGGCGCTACGCCTTGCCGCAAAAGACTCGTGGCATCAAACGACGGCAGACTTGCACGAACCAGACCGACCAAAACTCCCAGATTCACGTGATCTGCCCATTCACCTCCATTTAAGCTTAATGCGTTCAGGCTCGCAGAATTGGCGCCCAACCCTGTCTGGCAGCGCGAATGCAGCACACCAAACTAACGGAGCGCGCAGCCGTGGCGCAGGACACAATCAGCCCGCCAAGGCTCGGCGAGACGCGCTGCAGGGTGGCCAGCACGTTAAATAGGCACTTAACTACAGGACGGCACCAGTCAACAACCTCCACAACTCCCCCTGTAATCGCTGCCGCATCCTGGAAGGTTTCGAAAGCCGTTTGCCGTCCACGGGTGTGCGTGCCGATAGCTAGACCACCCAACGAGGCGCGGCACGCCTTCCGAGGTTTTGAATGGTTTAAAATCGCGTCAAGTCCGGTCAACGCCGTCGGGCCTCAGGCTCCGCCGAGACGACACCACGCGCCCGACCTCGCTGAGGCTTATTGCTTCCCTTCTGTTACATCCCCAAGCACTGCAGCAAACGCCCAGGCGCTCGGCCAGAAACGTTGCCGGCGTCCGGGCCGAATTCTCCAATGCCGCGCCGGAGCATTCCGACACCGACGCGGCAGCAGCATTCCGAACGCTTCGACACCAGGGTGTCGAACACAGACCGCCAAGTTCGGCTCCAAGGGATGACCGCCGCGGGTTGCATCCCGCCAGCCTGCGCGCACCAGAAATCGAACAATCGCCTGCCTCCCCCTCCCCCCCAGCAGCCCGCCTCCCTCCCCCCCCTTCCTGTGGGAGACCGAACCGCTAAGCAAATGTACATCCCGACCTGCTCATGTCCTGGAAGAACTTCCGAGTATGCTTCGACCAAGTCACACACACATATGTACCGCAGCTTGAAAGCCCCTTGATATTTTCAATATACTTGCTTGACACAAGTCAGCGATGATTCCCACGCTCGTGCCTGTGATCGCGCCCGTCCCGTCAGCCCCTCTCGTTCTCCCCCCGTGCCTCCGAACAACGCAACCCCGGCGCCCCCCTGCCGGCCCTTGATGCACTGTCGGCACCCAACTGTAATATCTATACATTGGTCCAAGTCTACATGCGCAACTTGCTCCAGTACTCCACCCACCCCCCGGCCCCCACGGAATGACGAATCCACGAATTGAAAATCGACGAATCGACGAAACGTCAAACCGAAGAAACGGGAGGGGGGTGAGTATGCCTGGAGCTCGCCAGGCGTCGACCAATCGTAGGGTGCAAATCAAGTGATGATCATGTCGGCTGGCTACTGATCGACTTCGTTCAAAGCTACCCCGTCCGCAACTTCCTTCCCCTTCGTCTTCTCGCCCTTGTGCCTCCATCCGCAGCAGGCGCCCCAACACCTCAGGGGCCTCCCCAGGATGTTGCCGCCGTCGACCAAGTTGAGGCCAAAGGCGATGAATACGAAGCCTGGGCACAGGGGAGTGCGGCATCAGATGCGGGGAACAAGTGGGCCGTAGTATATTCCACCCTTCCGCATTGCAGGCCAACGCTTGGCCATTTTTTGCGGAGAAACAGTAAAAACAACAATCTCAAAATTTGGCGGGGGCAGCGTAAACGAAAGACAAACAATTCTCTGAAAAGAAATGCGCAGCGGAAAACGTGACGATAGAACTGTTTGATGTGGAAGGGTGTCGAGAAATAGGACAACGTTACTTCCCCGATCCAATCTTCTGTTTGCACGCCAACATGTGATGCATTACTCATACTTGAGGTTCGTAAACTCGTCACGGCTGCGCTGAAGGTGCATGATAATCGGCAATTGATATGATGCATATACATCATATCATCATGCATCATGCCACATATACATCATATAGCATATATGTATGTGTATTACACATACATACATCACATCATATATACGTTATATATGATATAGATGATGTATGGTGTGCGCATAATGTTGGCATTATGCGCCACTGCCGGCAATTGATATGCTGATGATGATATTGGCACAGAGCGAAGCGGCGCATGGACAAGTCGATGCGGTGCCTATTGACGGCAGCCCAGACTACGAGCCCATTGCGAGTATCCCGAGAAGTACCATCACAAGCACAGCTGTGGGTTCAGCCCTAACTACGTGCCCAGCTACCCGTATTCCAGATTCACCTTGAAGCAACAGGAAGATGGAGAAAGTTATGCGGTGCACGTAGAAGATGGCAAAGACGCCGGCGCTCAGTGTGAAGATGCCCATGAGCATCTCGGATGTGTACGCACGGCACGTCGAGTAGATCGCCTTCAGGCGCTTCAGCTTGTCGCTGCCGCCGCTTCCCTTCTTTGAGGTCACCACCCACTCGTTGGCGCGCTGCAGATCGAAGGCACCTGTGCAATGGGCCCCTCGTCAGGCGCTGATAGAAAACGCCACGCGAAGGGCGGGTGATGTAGTGGGAGACTACCCCACTGAATACACATGCTAGACTACTGAAGCTGTGTCACACTGGAACGACAAGGGGTTGACTGCATGGCGAGAGTGGCACGCAAAGGCGCTTGGTTGCGCATGTTGCGGTTGATGTGCAAGTGGCACTGAAATAGCAATGGTGCAACAAGAGTAGCAGCAGTGATTCCGGAATTTTGGGCAGTTCAACGCGGTTGAGTGCGGAATGGAAGTCGATACTACACTGCCACAACGCACAATAACGAACTTCATTTAAGGAAGTCAGTTGACACAACGATGACATTATTGAAACAAGGGATTCGATTGTGTGTGATGCGCTATTTTTTCCAGCCAAAGCGAGCTTGAAGGACGAAAACTCTTTGACTCACCGTTCACAACAGCCCAAAGCTTCACTATGCTCATGGCGTTCTCGAACAGCACCATAACGACAACGTAGTACCACTCCTTTGGGGAGAAGATTGCTGTCGTAACGGTGACGCTCACGGGTAGATGGACCAAAGCCCACAGCGGGATGGAGACCTGTAGTTCGTATTGTGAACGCAAATCAATGAATGAAAATAGATGACAACTGTTGAATCGAAGCCCAATACGCTCAAATTGATCGATACTGCAATCTACCTATGCAATATCTGGGAAACGCCAGGGGTGAATCGACAACGAAGACTTGCAGCGTCGATCACGTTCATTTCCTGGTTGGAAAGGAAAGAAGAAAATAATGCTGGCTCTTTACCAAGCTTTGGCAAGCGCTCATGGATGTATTCATCAATGGAATCAATGGCACTGCACGCACCACAGAGGCGACACAATCTGGTTTCGTTCCAACACAGTTACGACACACTCCATGCCAGATAGCACTTCCTCCTGCCTCACAGCACACAATTAGCTGCCAATCAACTCTAATTAAAGAGGAGGCAAAAAACTGCGCAAAGCGTTCATTCCCTTGCAAGCGAAACGCTGCCGCGTGGGAGCCTCACCTCTGGCGTGAATATGGACAGAGGGACGAGCGTGCAGAAGAAGAGAAGGGCCACCATGTGGCAGGCGACCTTTCGCAGGAAGAAGGTCAGGAAGTTGAGCTCCACCTTGCGTAGGAAGGGGAGTTTAGAGGCCCAGATGGCGGCGCTTGAGCGCCTCCAGAGCTGCACGGGGCCGCAGCTCCACCTGTGCTGCTGCTTGCGGTAGGCGAAGTAGGAGGCAGGAAGCTGAGAGGGGACACACGGGGAAAGAGCCTCAGGATTTCTCAGGGTCTGACAGGGAGCGAATTGAGCTGGGTCGAATAAGAAACAGCTTGGTAACTTAATCAGAACATGGGGAAAGAGGGTGAAGCAAGGTTCTGCACCGGGCAGCAGAGGATGGGGCACATTTGATGGCCAGCACAGCAGAGTAGTGACTGAAAATAAGTTGCGATACTTCAGTGGCTCGATATCGATCGCGTGCACGAACAGTGGCATGTATCGTCACTGACACTGCCCGCTTGCAAATTAAAACGGAAAGCAACAGGAATCACGTGCGGTTGTATGTTGTGGGAAGGAGCCGGAAAAGCTACGAACGGGCAGCTCAGAAGGGGGTTCAGGAGTTGAATACGGTGCTCCAGCGGATGGAAACGTATTGTGTGATGTGCATCTCAGTGCCAGGGAATACAATGCCAAAACACAGGCAGAGCACAAAGCGAACGCTCGTTGTTGCAGTTGACCACTTATCAACCTGGATGGCATGGGAGGCGCTTCTCTCAAGGGTTACGTTCCATCCAACAAATTTGATGCTGCGTCAGCGATGGGCGCATTCCTGGGTGCCATCGCCATCACGATGGTCGTAGAGATGGGTTCTGCTTCATAACGGAGATTCAACCCAAAGCATTCAGCTTCGGCGTGGGTTAACAACAAGCATCCAACATGGCAAGTGCGTCATGTCGTCGTTACCTCATTTAGACAGGTGATGTTGTCCAAAAATATGGCTCTCCATCCTGCAATGTAGGCGCGGAGGGACAGGTCCATGTCCTCCACGGTGGTCCTTGCGTTCCAACCTCCAACATCCTCGATCGTTTTTCTCCTCCAAATCCCTTTGAAGGACAACAAGCACAGGAAACTTTCAATTCACAAAAAATATCAATGTGTCGTTAATTACATCTCCAAGTTCACTTCAATCTGCACTGTGAGCGAATTCGTGCTGATGCTCGGGGGCATTATGCACAATAACCTCATTAAAATCAGCAACCAAAAAGTACGAAAACTGCTATTGAAATGATAGACGGCGTTACGTGCAAGGGCATGTACGGAAACGCACTTCCGGGGTAGAGCTCACGGTATGGGACAAGCAATTAGCTAAACTTAATGCCAAGTGCCCCAATCAACAAGCCGCCACCATTGAGAACCAGCATCGGAGTCAGAATGTCGATCACCAAAACGGAAATCCGTACCTAAACGCACGAACACAAACACAAAAAATTCAAATGCAAATGCGCATAAGTGCAAACAAATATCCGCACCTGCAGTTCCGTTGAAATTGAAAAAAGACCCGCTGGCGAAGTGCACCCACTGCTCGCACTTCACGTGATAGTTGAGGGATAGCTCTTGAGCCTGCAAATCAGGCGGCAAGTGGTCAGTTAAATCGTAGAGAGGTATTCAGTCAAAAATCTTACAGAAATCTTGTCAGCATGCAGAAATTCTGCAAGCAGGCACATCCTCATAATGATGGCATTCAAGTGCACTCTTTTGAACGTTCGGGCGATGTAACTTTTTCAAGGCAACATGAAATATACGGTGAACATAGGGTGCCTTCTTGTAAGGAAGAGCATACACTTTCAGTGAAGCCATATCATCCAAAAGGATGACAAAATAATGGCCACGTCATGTCTCACCTTGGTAAGAAGGGACTCGTCCGCGTTGGTGAAAGTCCAGCGCGCTTGAACGTAACCCACGTCATCGTTGCTGTGAATATAAGGAATCATCTTGAGCTGCAGACAACAGTCGCGGGTGTCAGGTCGCTCGAGGCAGCGCTGGCTTGAACATCCCGAAATCGATCACAACAGCAGGCTTCCATAAACGGCCTGTGCTTAATTTGCCAACGGTAACGTGTTGTGCAAAACGAGCTCTGCAATAGACAACAAGCTGTGAATCTATGCCGAAAGAATCCAAGCCAAATCCGTGCGTATACTGCACTGATCATGCATGATGTTAGCTTGCATTGGCAATGACGTGTGCATCTTGTGCTCACCAGAAAATCTGATTCGGGTCTGAAATCTGCATCAAAAATGGCCACATACTCGTACTCCCTCAATAGCTCAAGCCCCTGCAGAGAAAGCACACATCCGCATCAGCTACAAAAAGCGGAGATGAACCAAAGTCACCAAGAAACGTTTGAATCATGAACACAGCAATCAATAGGGATTCCAAATTCAACTGAACTTACACAGAATGCATGTGCATAAAAACAGGAAACATTGGTATGCGCTGTGGTAGCAGGATTGCCTGCATTTGTTTGTGTCTCTCAGTGTGGGGTCTTGAACTCCCTTGCTCAACTGAACGCAGCTAAAAAAACTGGTTCCTCGTTTTCGGTGGGGATTCTTCAGCGTAGTTGATCAGGAATGACTGATCAATCCAAGCACAATCGAAACACTGCTTTCTTGGCACATTGGCAAACACAAGCGCCGAGAGACAGTGCCGATTGAGACCCGCAGTTGCGACACCTTCCAATTAGGCCTTAAAGGATCAACACTCAAATAGGAGCAGACAGCTCCAGACTGCGGGTGGTGGGCAACTTGGGGTTTGGTTCAATTGCAGCTACTTGTAGGGAATTGGCAGGAATGCGAAAAGGGCAAAGGGATACCGCAACGCGGTGAGGCAGCCAGAGCACATCGACATGGCGGACGCAGCCCTTTGGAGTGTGCACCAGATGACTGAACGGATATTACAATCGCCCGTCATCGCCGACTTTGGACCTGCTGGCCGCCACGTGCCGCGGCGACCGTCCACAGGCGTCCACGCCTCGAGCCTCCAACGAAACCCCTCCATTCAATCGAGCACCGCGTCCACAAGGATGGGAAAGGAAATGGGGCAAAGAAGGGAGACCAACAAGGGAGACAAAGAAGATCGGTAGAGAAGAGGGAGAGCGAAGGGGGGCAAAGAAGAAAAACAAGGGAGAGAAGGAAACCACCTGGAGACGGGGAAATCAGCGGCAGCCCGCGAGCGCACCTCTTTGAGCGCGCCCGCCTTGTACCCCTGGCGGTTGGTCCTCCGGATCGTCATGACGTTCACGCCGCGCTCACGCCACTCCAACACGCTGTCGTCCACCCGGTCGCGCGTCAGTTTGTCGGTGGAGTCGTCCAGCACCTGCGGGGAAGGAAGGCGCCGGGGGCCCAGTCAGACGGGCGCACCGCGGATGACCGCCACATGGAGGGCACGTGCATGGCGAATCTCGGCAAACTGGTTGAGGGCGCGGAATCTTCGTGGCGGATTGGACCCCGCGAGCCCGTGCTGTGCGCGGCTGTCCCCAGATTGGCTTTGCGGAAGAAATGCGCGGCCCTCCTGGAGGGTTTTGATCCAAGCCTGGGGTCGGCGGCGATGGAGTTGCTGCACAACTCAATTGGGCACGGCCGCGTGCACAACCGAAAGTTCCACTGTATTCCCAAGGCCGGGTTCGCGAAAAAATCGCGCAAGCCTCCTGGCGGGCTTTGGTGCACCCCGGTGGCCAGGGCGGATGGATTTTCTGAAAAAACACCGTGGGGACCGGCGTCCCATGCGCTGTCGCGCATCCCATGGCGGCCGTCCGTGCACCCCACGGCACACGTGCCAGGTTGCGCTGCGTGGGACCGGCCAAGGCTGTGAGCGCTCCCGCCCGCCGCCGCTTGGGGTGCGCGCAAGCGGCTCATCGGCCCCCCTTCACCGAGCGACGTTTCTCCCGTGCCTCGCTTTGCCCACCGAGGGTTGATGCATTTGCGCGTGTTGATGCAACGACTCGTTGCATGCCCCCGCGCCGCGTCCGTCCTGTCCGCCAACTCGCCCTTCGAATTTTCCGACCGGCGGTTCAGCCGGCCGCCATCGTCAACACTCACAAACACCTTCGCTCATCTTGGCGACATCCCCCCCAGCCGCCCGCCCGCCGGCCATCCCCATGCGCATCCCCGCCGCAGCATGGAATCCGGATCATCATGCATCGACGCGGGCGGCGGCCAATCCGCATGGATCCCCGAGAGAGCGCGCGGCACTCGCCTGGACTATAAGCTTGTCCCGCGGCCACTGCAACGAGCAGGCGCAGTCCACGATGGTCTGGCAAACCATGCGCTCGTTGAACATGGGCAGCTGGATGGCCACCTTTGGGTACATGTGGCCGGCCTGGGCCATATCCGGCATGGCCTGGCAGCGATACGCCGCTTCAGGTCCCTTGCCCGTGAGCCAGGCCACCAGCTTGAGCTGCAGGTAGTGCGCCACATGGAGGAGGCGGTCCACGGCCGTCAGCAGCGACAGAGCCACGCCCACCGTGATGGCCGCCTGAAGCACCGTCACGTAGATATCATACAGCGTCGCCGCCCATATGAATCCCCCCGCCATGGCGCCTCCTCGCCTCGGAAGCCTCGCTCCTCCGCCCGCCCGTGCGTGTGTTTAATTACGCCGACCCTTGGAGGTGCGCATCACTGCCTGGGGGGGTTTAACTCAGCGGGAGCTGTTGCGCCCGGTGTGAAAAAGGGATTGGCAAAAACGCGCTATGGTGGCAGTGGGGAAGTGGGGGGTAGGAGGGCCAAGCGGGTGGCGCGCCCGACTCGCAGGGGTGGCGGAGGTCCGCGAGGATGCGCGCCCCAACCTCAGGTTTCCCCCCCGCTTGGCCTGCCCTCCTATTTCCCTCTCGGCCCGCCGGCGGGGCGGGTCACTTTGTGTCCGGCGCTGGGAACCCGGGAAGGACAGGTCCGATGGCTGGCGGATCACCTGATTGTCGTCAGGTCGCGTCAGTGGGAACGTTGGGCGGCCTGGCGGGGAGATCATGTGGCTTGCAGCGTCGGCTGGCGGGCGGGGCGGGGGAAATGACGGCGATTCGGGACGTCACATCGCCCACCTGCGAGGATTGGCGCCCGGCTGCCAGGATGCAACCCTACGTCGCGTCATGTAGCGAAACCCGTGGCCATGAGGTTTGGGGCCTGTGGCGGGGAGTTTCGCGAACGGGGCGGAGAAGGGGGGGCGAGTTTTGGGTGGTACAAGTTCACGCGGGCACCCTCACGCGGGGTCAATTGATTGATCTGTCACCGCCAGTCGACTGACTCCGGAGATCGGCGCCCGCCCCTCGCAGTCGCTCTCTCACTCCATTTGCGCCCCCGGTGGCACGTACGCCCCCCTTGACAGCAATCCATCCATCAATCAGCGGTCCACAGCGCAGCACGGAGGGAGGCGGGAGGTATCTTCTTTGGTGATGGTTATGTGTTATTGGTCACCGGCTGTGATCAAGGGGGGGGGGCCACTTCGAGCTTGATCTTCCAACGAGGTTCGCGTGTGGCGACAATCAATCGTTTTGCTCGCCCATCGTACGTACAAATGCGTACAGTAGCAATGCTGCAATGGAGCGCCAGCGCCAACAACCCGCCAACAAGTGCACCAGAGACCGAGAAGAATAGGGGATATGCCAACAATGGGAGGGGCGGGGGCACGGAGCTCAGAGGCATCTTCGGATCAGGGTGTCGGGAACGTAGTGCCCACTAAGAAATGCGCCCAACCTGTACTGAGTCTGCAACGGTCGGGCACACTTCACTGAGGACAGTCAGCAGTGCTGACTGTCCTGGGCTGGCAGCGCAGGGATCGCCCCCAATTTGGCACGACTAGGTAAGGAATCCCTTCCCCTGCGATCCGATTCAGGCAATCGCCGGTGTTCAGCCACGCAGACAACATACACGAAATGGCCATTTGTTCATCTCCACCATTTTGACCATCCTTGTCCCAAGCACCGCCCAAACCCCCACAGCAGCGAGGCTTGCAGCGCTTGCGTCCCATTGTGACTCTTCCTCGTACTCTTCCTCGTCCTCCTCTTCTCCCTCCTCTCCCTCCTCGTCACATCCTTCGTCGTCATCATCCCAATCCTCGTCGCCCACGCTCCTCGGCACCCCGCCCCCTCTGGGCACCTGCTCCCAGCCCTCCTCCTCAAAGTCGTCCTTGAAGAACACGTCCTCCGGTGTCCTATCTTTGACCTCCGACATTTCTAGGACGGTGGAGCCGGCCTCGAAGAGCATGTCCTGCTCGTCCCTCGTGAGGTTGATGCGGCCCCTCCAGTGCTGCCTCAAAAAGGGGTCCTCGAATCCTCCCTCGCACCCGATCTTCGTATGCAAAGCTTTTTGTCATTCACCCAATCATTGAACCCATCAATTCACATGAATCATAAATCCGTTACCGTAGGTTTGTAAACCATCCGTATAGTGACGTAACGCTTGGCCTTTTTCTTGCAAAGCAACATTGAATAAAATATTTTGCGGAGCAACGCTGAAAACTCAATATTGCTCTGAAAGGAAACGTGCGGAGCAAGCTTTTTGCTTTGACACCATAGCGGTAAAATTTTGTGACACGGAAGTATTGAATTCTCTGCAGTAACTACCCTTCATTACTTTACCCGTCATCGGTCCATGCGGCCCCAGAACAACCGCTTTAATCAAATAACGCGGTCATGAAAGTGAAAAACTACGCAAAATCGGGAATATTGTAGTGCATGAAAGCTGCAAAAAATTGCACCAGAGGCTGAAGCACAACTGCGCAGTTCAACAGCGGGCGAAATTTTGTCAGTCGTCCGCCAGATTGGGACGAATGCATCTTGACCGAATGAAACATAGCCGCAACTTTGCACAGACAACGGGCCGGGCTGCTATCCGCCCATTCCAGCAACACCAGCCCCGTGAACCGAACGCGGCTCACTCTGCGCGACAACGCCAAGGTGAGCCCCCACCAAACTTTCAACAGGACCTGTCGACGTCGTGGCCCACGTTGCAAAAGCGACTGACCGAGCGCATCCTTGGAAACAAATGGCGTCGAAATGCGGCGGTCATGCCATGTGTCTCTGTGCGTACAGTACACCACAGACTGCACGATCCTTGACAGGCGAGCGAGTGCATCCTCGCGCTTCTCGCGTCGCAGCACAACTGTGCTTCTCTGTTTATGCACGCAGATGCGCTGCAGAAGTCTGGAGGTGATAGAGGAAACAAGCGCGCAGCACAACGAAGTTCGACAGGCGTCCATTGACGAGCCCAGGGAGCACGCACCGGCATGGTGGCGATGGAGGTCAGGAACTTCTTTGCCAGTCCCATCTTCAACCCTCCGTACCACTCACCATCGCAGGGGCTTATGGCTCCGTAGACGATCACATTGCCTGCATACTCCATACCACACAAATCAGCGGTCAGCAGTAATACCTGAAGCGGGGGGACTTCATTATAAGGGCGGGTTCAACAATATCTAAATTGCAGGTATTTTGTATGTATTTGCACATATTTTGTTATTTTAAATCAGGTTTTTGGGGTCACATTCTGATTCTCGGGATTGGGGAAGTAGCGCAGACATGGCCCTCCTGATATTTGTCCCATTCGCCAAGGAGTGCAGTTCAGGTGTGTTGCGGCCTGCGGCAGCTAGGGGACTGGTCTCAGTGCTTAATCAACAAAGATGCAAGAAATTGCAACGAAACTACTTTAGGTTTCATTTTTTGAACGTCAGGAATAGCCAAATCGCCAAATGGCTATCGTTGCGAAATGTCTCATTGACCCCAATTTACTGGGCAAGAGTCCCGGGCTAGGGAGGTCATCTCCATGGTGGACAAATAGGCTATGTTTGACTAGCGAACCTAGCTTCCCAAAATGCAAAAATCTGCTCTCATTAAACTTAATGCCACATGATTTATCAGTTCTGCGACATTTCTTTTGCATGGCTGCAGTTAGCTCGCGTTGAGGCTACGCAGAATTCGGGGATGTGACGAGTGACCTGCGTTTTGTGCGCGCAATTCTGGGAGCCCAGCGGGGTTGCCAGAACGAACTTTAAAGGGAAAATGACAAAGGGGGTCCTCTGTGAGATATCTTGACAAAAGGGGGTCCTCTGTGAAAAAAAGGGGTCCTTTGTGGTGGTGCATTTGACAAAAGGGGGTCCTTTGACCGCCACCTGTACATTAGGCGCGTTGCCAGACCGGCGCCAGACCGGCACCGGTATGGTGCCAGACTGGACCACGGTCCTATTAGGAGCGACCCTTCTGGGAGGGGCAGGGAGCACACAACGGTCAGATCTGCATGAGGAAGTCGTAGCGATCAGAGCTGCGGGGGAGACCAAGTGGCGATCGGGGTTGCAAGGAGAACAAGCGGCGACCGGAGCTGCGGGGAGAGCAAGGAATGATCGGAGCTACCTAAGAGCATATCGGTGCCAGTATGGCGCGGTCTGTCGCTGGTCTAGCGCCAGCCTGGCGTCGGTCTGGCAACGTGCCTAATGTACAAGGGGGTGGTCAGAGGACCCCCTTTTGTCAAATGCATCCCCAAAGAGGATCCCCTTTAGTCACAGAGGACCCCCTTTTGTCAAGATATCTCACAAAGGACCCCCTTTGTCATTTTCCCAACTTTAAAAGTTGGCACCGTGATCTTGTCACGAAATTGACAAATTTGACAAAATTGGCAAAATTGACAAAATTGACAAAATTGACAAAATTGACAAAATTTACAAAATTGACAAAATTGACAAAATTGACAAAATTGACAAAATTTACAAAATTTACAAAATTTGGCACTCGTGACCCTATCATGCCCGGCAACAGTCGCAAGCGCACGGGTTGTGGGAGCTGCTGAGCGCAAAGAATCTCACAAGGCAGGAAAAGTGTGTCGGATGCCCATGGCCCATGTGACATGGGCCATGAAGGGCCAAACCAGAGGACGGTACATGACTTCGGAAACCTGATTGACAAGCGTACCGTAGAATGTTCAACCCTTCCGCATGGTAACGTAACGATTGGCCTTTTCGCGGAGATAGCTACAAAGTAAAGCTCTTTCAACAAGACTTGTGCAAAGCAACCTGAAACAAAATAACGCTCTCAAAAAAATGCGGAATAAAAGGCGCAATGTTAGAATTGCTTGATGAGGAAGGGTTGAATATACTAAACGCAAGAACCCAAGAAACCAGGCCTTATAATATAAATTATATATTATTACATAGTAGTCTGTGCCTATTGGCGCAGGTGGGGGTGGGAGAGTTGGGCAGCCACACTCCCCTGCAATATAATTTGCAAAACGCCGTGTTTTGACTTGCGAAGCACGACAATGTTTTATGGTTTGGGGTTCAAGTGTGATGCGCCTTCACGCAAGATTGAACATTCTCTGGCAATCACTCAAGTGCTTAATTGTGCAATACGTCAAAGAGCTGTTTCCGCTGGATGTCACATGACGAAGCATTGCCATTGGCTTCTGTCATGCGATGATGAGGGCAGTCGCCCTTCAGATGTGTTCATTTTCACAGGATCCAGAATCCTGCCCCATCAGCTGGCATTCCATGATGAATTGGCAAATGGGTGCTTGCTTTATTCCTAACCTCAGGCATGTTGAGCAAATGCACATCAATATTCTCAGAATCCAGGCTGTGTTGCATGCCATCCCACAAGTAGCGTATTGCCCTGCTCACAGATTCTGCTGCAGTGCTCCTGAGCTGGGCAAAAGCTAAAGGATGGACATGGCGATGCACCGAACAACGTAAACTGTGATATTGGCCTAGCCTCCTACGTTGCTCTGCATGCAACAGAAGGAACATTCCTTCTGTCATTTGGCAAGTGACAAGTTCCGTTCATCGAATTCTATTTGTTGCATTTGCCAAAACACATGACACAACAACACTTTTCAACTGGAGAGGGGGTGACGGGACAAGCTCTGTTGCATACAGTCCAGCAGACTGGATTTTCTGTACTGCCCCTCGCCCAAGATCCCTGTGAGGGCATAGGGATGCATAGGGATGAACGTTCTACGACAGGCAATGCGATCCAAATTAATTCCATTATCGCCTTCAAGGTGCAAAAGGGCTAAAAGCTGTCAAAGCATGGTATCATTTCCCAAGGCATTTAAATCAACAAACACAGCAGTGTAAAGTTCTAAGTCCTTTGACAGCAACTTGCTCCACAGAGTTTCAATTAATCATAATCAGACAGATGGACAATTCCCCTAGCTATTGTCACCTTGCTCACCAGTGAGTATCCATTTATGGGCTGTCCTCATTCATGTATTCTCTTACTCATCTATTTATCCACTACTCTCAAATCCACATCCACTGCTGGAATACTGTCCATTTCTCTCTTTCCCAAGAATTACCAGCATTCCAGTAAGCTTAGAAAGAATGTCAGTGTTGTGTCAGAAATCTACACCATCTGCTGCCAGTCCAGCAGATTCATTGTGCTGTGACGCCTCTCACCTGAGAACCTCCCACGTGCGATACCCTTAGAACGCGAATCCTCTTCTCCCACTCATTCTCCACCACCAAGTCGTGCAGCTTCTGTGCAAGGGGTGGCCCCATGGAGGCGCAACGCCTGTCCCTGGAGCCATGGCAGCATACCAAGATGTGGACTGCCTCGAGTTGCCGGCCATCGGGGAGGGGCGCACTAAGGTGCTCGTGTTCAGATAGCGAGCTTGGTGGGAAGAGGTGCACGGTGAGGGCATTTCTCAGCAGGCTGATTGGAAGCTTCTGGTACTCGATCGCTGGAGGGCAGGCCAGAGATAGAAGGAATTCAGATCTGTATGGGCGAATTGGTCAAATTCCAAGACCTGCATTTGTATTTTCACTCTGTTGTACCATACTTTGTCAAGCATTGAAGAACTGTGTTGTCTGGGGGTGGGTAAAGGGGAGAAGACGTACGTGAGAAAACCAAAAGACAAGAAAGCCAACAGACAGAAAGTGTGACAATGAGAACAGGTTAAGAAACACTGAAGATGGTTCCTTTGGGGACCAGCTGAATGAGCAAGGTGTTCATCAACTGATGGAAATCTGCATGCACTCTTCAGCAGGAATGAAATCAACAATGCGAGTTTGTTGGGTACACATCTATGTTGACATGATGAAGGCACTAACGTCCTCTGCTTTGTGGATTTGGATCACTGCATTGCGATCGACAAATACTTGTGCAGATGTTTTGATTGCCCTGAGTGGCCTCTGCTGGTATGTGAACCCAGGATGTTGGGTTTGGGGGAACAGGGGCCAGCGGGCCAATCCAAACTGCTGGTGAGTTGCACTGTGACGTTGCCCAATAGTGGGCCAGTAGTGCTGTGCTGGCTTCATAGCGATGCTGTAAAATTTGTGCTGTGGCTTGAAGCTGTTTGGCAGTTGGCTTTGGGGTCTTGGACACCCTCACTCCAAGAGCAGATGACTTTCAGAGCAAAAAACTGGGAAATGAGCAGCACGACTGCAGCACTTATTGGATGGCATGCTTATGTTTGGACAGAAATTGCTCAGCAAATCAACAACAACCCAATGGCAGGGGTCGCTTGGGTGGGAGAAAGAATTGTAAAGCATGAGGCTGAGATGTTTGGAGGGGGGAATGTGTCCATCATCGCATTGAGGGTGCAGTGGCAGTGTTTGCCACACAATACAAGTAGCAACAATGAGTTGTCTACAATTTTCTTGAGTGTGCACTGTCAAATTTCAATGCTGCTTTATCACATTTGCTGTCAAACGGCAACATCCCTAGCACCCTTAGAGTTGCAAGGCATCGATGTGCATCGATGCATGCGCTGGTCCCCTCCTCAGATCTGGCCCTGCCAGAACATGGTGTTGCATATGAGAGCATCCTCCGCAAGCTTTTCCTTCAATTTTGGGAGAATTCCCACTTGCCAAACTGGGAAGACTGGCGCAAAGGTGCATGTGTCGAGCCATTGTGCATCTCAGTGGCCGAAGTCTTGGCAAATCGACCCTGCTTAGAATGGTCACGATGGACTTACATGTGCTGCGTATACATAAATGAACATCCTGCATGACCTTACAGGCGAAGGCTTGCCTAGATTGGACCAATGCAATTAAGCAAAGAAGACCCTGGCTGGACAATATATGGACCCAAGCAGATAAAGAAGAACCCATCGGGGAAGATCATAGATACTCAATGGGCTGCAATAGGAATATCTGTTGTGGAGATGAACAGGGCACATCCCAGAGGGCCCTGTCCATCTTTGAGGAATGTTTTGCTTGACAGTGCTGTCATTACCTTCTGGAAATATGATCAGCTCGCACTCATTCCGCTCCAGTACCACACCATCCGCCTCCACAGGCTCGTACGCGGTTACCTCCAACAAACAATCAAATTTAATTTGGACTCTTCTGACAACGGGCTTACGTCAGTAGTGTGGGGCAACAAGTTCCCAGTGCACACATTGCTCTTCACAGATTTTAGGCGCCTGGATGGCATTCGTCAACTTTGAAGAATGCATTCGTTGCAGTCGCATCTTCAGTCACTCATGAAACAGAAAACAGCACGGTAAGCACGTAGCCTGTTAGCTCCCAATTTCTCCCAAGGAAACCATTCAAATCCCATTAATACAAAAAGAAAGGAATCAGTTGGTAAATAATGTGTTATGTATTCAGTCGATAAATCAAACAAACAAACAAGCGATCAATTAATCTTTCAATCAATCAACAATTGTTCTCAATCAAGGCAAGGCGGTGAGGGGCCCCATTCCACCCCATTACCTTGATCCCCGCCGCCACCTCGCGCCCGAACCTTGCGATCGCCACGAAGGCCGCTGTCACCGGCGCCAGCGCCTCCACCACCGGCGGCCACGCCCACCCGCCTTTCCCAAATCCCCTTCCCTCCTTCGATCGAATCCTCGCGTCAATCGGCACCCTCACTAGCACATGACTGTGGTACCGATCCACGCTGCCCGGCTCCGGCCTCACGACATCATTGGGCCCAGGAATCAGCGGCTTTGTGGCTTTTCGCCGTTCTTTTCCGTTTTTCGCCGATTCGCTTGAGCCATGGGCATTTGGGGGCGATTCCGGGCATTGGGGATTTGTGCGCGGGGATTGGGACTGGGTTTGGGCGCCGCAGGGACAGGGGAGGGTGTGGGCGAGGGCGGAGAGGGGCCGGGCGGCGTCCAGGGCCAACGCGCGGGACAGTGCGGCCGCCAGGCCTCTGCGGAGCATGACCGGGGCTGTTCCGGGGTGTTGGAGCTGAGTGGTTGGGCAGCCAACTTGTGCATTTTGCTCCGGAACTCGTACTGAGCTACTGAACTACTGAACTGCTCAGAGCCTGCCAAAAGACCACCAAACTGCTAAGAGCCTGTTAGTACTTCAGTAGTCTATTCAGCAGGTTCTGTTTAGTTCAGTAGTCTATGTCGTCTGTCAGTTGTTTAGTAGTCTGTTTTGACTCCTTTGTGGTTTGGCGGTCTCTTCAGCAGGCAGTATGCGCTGAACACCAGAACCAGACTACTCAGCAATGTTCCGGAGCAGGACCGGGGCTACGCCGGGCTGTGGGCCTTGGCAGCGGAGTTGTGCATGTTGCGGAACTTCTGGTCACTTGGGGAGTGTAGTAGTCTGTGCAGCAGCCTCTTCGTGGTTGAGTGGTGCATTTTGTGATCTCACCATTTGGACTTGGCGCGGATGGTAGCGAGCCAGTGGATGGACCGAACCGTTGGGACGCGGCCAGCAGTGCTGATTCAGCGCAGCAATTTTCAAGCTCAGTGGCGGACACGGACGGACGCCACTGGTACCGTCCGCAATATTGCGGATCGTCAGGAATCCATCCGCAAATTTAGAGACGGATTTCCGTGGACAAATGACAGAAAAATGTCCGCAAATTCGTGGACGGACAGTCCGCCCCCTGAATGCGTGGACGGATCAGAGACGGATGAATTTTGCCCCATGAGTCAGCTCGCGGATGGTCCGTCTGTCTGCAAGCCACGGAGACCCCGGGTGTGCGATCAGCTTGGCAGCCACACCCGGCTTTGACAGCCTCAAGCACGAGGTGGTCCCCGAAGAATTACAAGCGGGAACGCTGTACCCTCCAGCTTGTACAAATCTCATTTACAACCGCCCAGGACCAAGAAACAAAAAACTGACCAGCAGAAACCCACGGCAGAAGGTGGTTCGCCCTGCAAGGAATGGTGCAGAGCAACGAGATCACAGCGGCAAATGGCGCCCAGATCGCACTGCGCCACGTACAGTGGCACCCGGCCCGTGGGAACGTCAAATGGTTGAAAATAACGCTCCCCGCGGCGCCAGGCGGCGCCAGACCAGATCCTGCTGATTAAATTTGACCAGCAATGTCGCTAATTCCCGAACAAGGGGCAGAACAACCCCACCAACAATTTGAAAATGACCTAACTGCGCCTGACGGCATTTTGAACCCAACGCCAACCCCCCAAGTTTCTCTTCACGCCTCACCCTTCTGGCACCGTCTTGTAAGAAACATGGCAAGCTCTTGCCAAGCTTGAACTTCAACGTGCGCCTTTGTAGTTTTCCTTGCAGACAGCTGTGCTTGATGATGCAGCTCTTCACTGAAAACGCTCTCCATGATGCAATGCAGCCCTTCCGCAATCTGCAGACACTTCACAGAAGCCTCTCTACTGACTCTTGACCACAGCTCGATGCCTGCATTAGATAGAAATCGTAAGGGGAGCACGTGCCTTGAGGTGCACAGCCGGTAGCGCCCAGTCTCCAATACGCCAGCTAACTGCTCGATTGCTATGAACAAGATTACATTCGGCAACATCGTTACACAGCAAAATGGCAATGCACTTTATCTCAGCGCGGATGCGGACGGCAAAAGGCAAGGCACCGAAACAGGCTTGAGACAAGGCACCGAAATCTTTATCAGGTGGCTACCTTGGAGATGACCAGTGGCTGAAATCGCCTGGTTTAATGTTCTGGATGTGCTCAAGAAAGCTCCGCACAGTTGGATGCTTAAGCTCACTGAATTCCACGTCTGATAGCCTCTTTTGCACGCATATGATGTCGCCGCACACGAGCTGGCTCTGCGCAACACAAACCCGGAAGATGTTGTTCCAGAAGCCAGGAATAATGTGAAATAGGGTGCACGCCATGGGGCAAAAGACGGCGCCGGTTTGCGCATGCAAGAGCAAACTCTCAGGAGACATGAAATCTGATAGCAACACATTGTGAGCACATCCTTCACTGCTGAACACGATTCGAGGAACAAGGCACAGCTTTGGGGTCTGCGAAGTGAAGTCTCCTTCACCGCCACACAGCCGTGACAAACCTAACATTCCATTCCAACGGCCACCTGAGGCCCGGGCAACAATGGTGGGCATCGATCGCCACATAACCACGAAGCCAGCCTGAATGGAAATTCTTCAGCAATCTCAAGCAGCACATGCTGGTCCACGCCTTTCGTGGCCATATCCTTCACCCGCGCGCTGTGATGCAAGAACACAGCATGCACATCTCCTTCGCCATTACGCAGCCTCACCATTTCCGGAGTGAAGTCTGCAGGAAGATACCTGGAAGGCACAGATGGGTTGAACCTAATTTCCTCACACGCTAAGATCTCAGTTCCCTCAGGGAAATCCACCAACTTGCCCACCGTCTGGAAGATGCTGGCAAAGGATTCTGATTTCCGCACGTGCATGTGAGTGGCGTAGGATAGCTGCCTCTTGCGCGGGTCGTACAGCTTGAAAAATAGCAGCACAGAGTCCAGGGGGATGCCAAACAGAGGTCTAGTTGGGGTCTCCGGCATCTCAAGATACAACTTAATGGTCATGATAGCATTCTTTCCAAGGCTGGGCGAGTATGCGCTGTCTGTGTACTCTCTGAGGTCCAGGACATCGTCGAGTTTGCCGTCAAAGGGAAGCCGCGAGTGGGGGCGCAAGGTACCGTTGGCCCGCCGCTTCCACACCCAGAAGCATTGCGGCCTCGGCTCCACACCAAAGTCTTCAGCGACCTGTGCAACACATGGGACACGTTACAACACCAAAAGTGGGACGTATGAGGCGATCAATCGATCAAGTCCCCCATAGTGTCAAGCTTGCACATCAAGCGCAGAGATGCCCAAAGTATTTATCAGAAAGCATCAGGCCCCAGGAGCGCCTCAGCACAACGGTGTTGCAGGCACTTGGGACGTTGGGAAGAGGTGGACCAGCAAGCGCTGTGGACCAACAATTCCAGGGATTAGAAGAGTGCTGTTGCGTGTGAATTTGTGGTTCAATCCTCTTTGGATTGTGTCACGCTGACGCTTAGGAACTTGGAGTGAGTTAAACAGCGCATCGAAATACGGTTCCTGCAATATAAATGCCCAAATTGCTGTTGTTCCTTTCCTTGACGAACACATTTGTGCTCGGTGCTGTATGCATCTCTGCAGAGACAGCAGAACATATGAACAATGTCCCTAAGCTTGAGATATCATGGGGGTGTTCTTTCAGCATTGTGAGGCCCTTGCTGACATCCAGCAAAACAGTTTCTGCCCAGCATTTGTCAGCATTTCCAAGCATTCTTGATGATATAAACTCAGCAGAGGCGCATGCCATGGCCACCATGCAAGTTTCATGTTTCTGTTATGGATACACCAAATTCTATCTCAAAGGGTGCTAAGTTGTCGAATTTGTAAATCCACACATTTTAGATCCACCAAGCAATGACAAACAGTTGCGCCCCCCTGACTTTGGCGACGTCTGGCATTGCTCACATCAAACGCTTTTGTACCCATTTTAAGTCCTTCCTTGCCGCTTGACTCGCCACATGCGACAAGCAACATGTCCACATCGTACTGTGGCAAACAACACACCAATCTGCAAGCACTAGCACAAAAAGGACCAAATAAACTTCTGCGAAAACACATAAAACACATTTCGTCAAAATTGTGCGTGCTAAGAACACAAAAAGAGCACAAACCCGTCAACTTTGTACGCGTTTGAGCACGTGTTGTTTGGAGCTTTTTTTTTCCTAGTGAAAGAGCGCTGAAATTCACCTTCTGTCGAAATGCTTTAAACGTCGTCCTTTTGTGTATCCTGTAGCCCTTGACCTGATCGAAATTGACCAAGCCAAAGTATTGCATGCTCCCGATCTGCTTCTGGAAGTCCCTGTCACAAGCCACCTTGATCATAACATACAAGGGGGCCTTCTCCTTCTCGCTTTGCATCCTGATCTTCTCCAGCCGTTCAGCCTTCAATGACACACACAAACTTTGCTGCTGGCTTGCCGCATTTCATCGAAAGATGTTGTGACCACCCCAGCAGCAATTGGCACCTGTGCCCCACACGCAGTGCGCAGCGCCACTGGCACCTCTGGTACAGGAAGTCTTTCCCACCCCTAAACCACCACTCCATGCAAAACCCAGCTTGAGCATTTCAACTGCCTAGTCAGCCATTCACTTGCCGATTACAATGCACAGGAACACATTGAAGGTTGCATACTTGCAGTGTTGCCAAATGCCAAATCTCGCTTGTGATATAGGCGTTTCTGGCAGCCATCACAACGAGGTGGCTGCACGTGCAGGAAACCTAGTTTTCGAAGCTCGCCTCAGGTCAGTTTCATATCGGCATTTAGCGAGAGCAGAGTGTTAGAGGCAGGGCGCAAACACACATAACATTTACAAGAGTAGCCGGCATTGACTCAAGTTTCACCTCAAAGCGAGCCCGAACGGTTTCCGCAATTTCTTCCTTTCTGCAGGAACAGCAAATGGCGTCCCATTCAGACTGTCTTATGTACACCAGCATGTAGGCGGTGGACTGTTTGGCATGCATTTGGCATGCTGTGCTGTGGGTAGTCAGTTCTGGCTGCTCAGTCTCGTCATCACCACCTGAGTGATGCCAAAGATTATCTTACAGGCGGGAAAGGAGCATGTCACTTAATGGGCACCCCTCACAGGCACGACGCCTCTTTGCAGTGTAAAAACGCTAAGTGCAGAAAGAGTAGCATATAATGTACATACATGGTATACCTGCTTTATGCCTGCCGACACATCCCCGCCTATTGATGCTGCTCCATCCCCATCTATGTGCAAGTGATGCTTTTCACATCAGTAAGGCATCCCCCTTGAAAGTATCCCCAAAACCCCAACTTCGCTCACAGCAACACAAACGCCACTGCAAAAAAGCAAATTTCTGGACCAGTGGCACAGCGCACTGCGGCTCATCAACAAGACACATTACTGGAACCATTCAGGCGACGAGATTCACAGTTATGTGGCCACAGTTGGAGATATGGGACCACTGGCGTAAGCGACTGAGATATACGATTTTAAGGCGATGATGATCCATATAATGGCACTCTAACGAATAGAACAGGGCTGCAGCACCACATTACCCTTGTCTGCTCACCAAACTGGTCCTGTATCGCCCCCTTCTCAGTCTCTTCGCGAACTGTCTCATCATCAAACTTGTACCATCTGTCAGCAGGCCGAATGTACGCAAAGTAATGGCCTCCATGGGGCCCACCGCTGTGCGCAAGCACACTGTGCAGCTTGTACAGGTTACGCACGCTCCGATCAGAGTGCTCTGTCAAGTATCTTCTGTTTTCGACGTCCAAGTCCAGGGTAGGGTAAAACTCGTAGTGATCATTTATCTGTCAGAGGAGGCTAGAGAGCATCGCTTCAGTGCAACAGATGGCCAACAACTGGGCCTTGGGATGAGCCAACGAATGCATCAAATGCAGCGACTGAATGAGCGGCAGAAGCAGCTGGCCAAGTGAGTCCTCAACATGATAAAATTCTGTTAGCACAACCGAATCAACAGAACAGATGTCTCTTTAAGGGCGGTGGGTAAGAGTTTTCAAGAAGCGAACAGGAAACAGGTCCTACACGAGCCCTTTCCCCCTTCACCCCTTCCTCCCCTCCCCTCGAAATGAGCGGCATGGGTGAAGAAATTCACCTTGATCTGCATGTCCCGTTGAAAGTCATAGTCGGACCGCTTCAGGTGCAGCTGGAGCACCGGCGGAAAGCAATCAAATTTGACATGTTTCCTAGCATCCTGTGAAAGCAAGCAAACAGCAGTCAGCCCACCAGCAGTCCACTCGCTGTGGCGTCGACAGTACGACACTTGGATAATGCGAAATCAAGCCGGTGCTGTCAAGGGAAGTGATTGGCATACCGCTATGTGCGAGTTAAAGATGGACGAGATACGGTATGTGCGAATTACTGACACTGAGGGTACGATATCCTGCCGTTTATGGCCCGAACCCCTGTCCAACTTTGGGCAAGCCAATCTTTGACAATGCATGGTCCAAACGGAAAAATTAATGATGCTGCTCCATCAACGTGAATATCTCCATGCTGGCAGCAGCAGGAAGGCTACAGTGGCCACGATCACACTGCAGTAGTTGACTGATTGATGCTTTGAGGCCGCTTGGTTGGGTGCATTTGTTGATGTAACTCAGTCGTCGTTGTGGCTTGCCATATGATCGGTGTGAACTACATCGCGCTGCACTTTCTTGTGGAGCGGTGCAAAGCCCATTCACTTCATGTGAGGAAAGGGGTAGAAGCTGGGCTTCCAAATTCAACGCAACATACTGGGTTGGAAAAACAGCAACGCATTCCCCACGCGTGTGAAGCAGCATTCGAAATAAACCAACAATTCAGCAACAGAAAAAAGTAGACTCACTACGAGACCGTGGCCTTCAGCCTGGTATTTGTTCTGACCATCTAACCTCTCTTCCTTACAGAACTTATCCAGTGACGCATAGATGTCGTTGCATCCCTTAACCTCCAGCTGAATCGTCATGAACGATTGTTGCATGGTGGACTTGAAATCCACGTCAATGCAGGTAATGTGGCTGGAATAGCGCCCAACAAAAAGGTACTGTATCGCCTCCTCAACTTTGGTACCCTGGCAACAAATGCAGTCTTTCTCAATTTAACGACAATAACAACATTAATTTCATAGGCATCACTCCCACAACAACGGTTAGTGACTTATCACCGTCAAGCAGACACTGGCAGACATGGACAACGTATGGCGCTGCCAGTTGCGCTCAGCGTCAGTGTTTCGTCCCATTCTGAACAGAAGAATCTATTCATAAGATTTTTGCCATGAGGCTGCCAGCTAGGATTAACCACTGCACAACATGGCATTGACATGGGCATGCATGAATGTTGATCCTATCGTTATCAGAGACAGCAGCAATGGTGGCCCCACGTTTTCTAAGGCAGTCGCCAAATAATAATCATAGATGAGTCTGCAATAGAGAATGCTGCTCTAGGGGTCCCAGTTGTGGCCGAAGAACGGCCTAAATGACATTCCCATGCTGCCCACCCACCCTCATTTTCTCTTCCAGCTTCTCAAACAGCATGGTCCCAATCTCTTGAACATCGCGCTGCATGGATGTCTCATATGTGCTCCAGCCAAACGATTTTGTCAACGCCTTCGTTGACACGCTTGTGGGGCTGCGCTGGAGCTGCACACAAACCCATAGGAAGAGATGAATGAGCACAGCAAGAAGATCAATATTCTGATATTCCCACAATGTAGAGTGTTACTGCTGAGCTATTACCTTACTTCATAAACTGAGAAGTGTGCAAGGGCTCCAAGCAAGGGAACTTCGCATGGGTTGAAGAACATGCTGCATGGAGTAACACCCAGGAAATCGTGGCCGCAAGAAGAATAAACCCAGTCTGCAAGCTATTTTAGGTAAGGCAAAAACAGCAGCTGAACCCCACCCTCATCGGTCTCCAATGTAAATCAGCTTTGACTCCGTTTGTTTTCAGATGACCAAGGATCGTACTTGCACGACATGGAGATGGTAGGGACCCCTGCGTCTGCCCAAGTCTGGTGAAATGCAGGCAGACAGACACCAGCACTGATGAGGAAATCCACAGACCACAGTGAAGAGCCACACCTTGAAGAACAAGCTCTGAAGGGCAAGTGGCAAGCTGCATTCAGGCTTATCAGTCTCCAGAGTCGGCATGTGATAGACTGCCTGCAGGCGGACAGCATTTGACGATCAGCTGGAGCACAACAAGTCGATCACAGCTCAGAAGCTCAGCCATCAGTCAAGTTTGTTTTTTGACATGTCAACGACCAAGGTCACAGCACCATTGCAACAAGTAAAGTGCTGAGATAGAAAACCTTAGCTCAGCAAAGTGTTCATCTCCTGCTATGGGCGTGACAGGAGCATGCGAATGCCAATCTTTTTCCTTCTTATCCTACTGAGGCAGGTTTCTTTTTCAGTAGAGAGACAAATTTCAGCAGCTGCTGCAAGCCCCATAGCGAAGCCCACCTTTCTGAAGTATGGCAGGTGATACAAACACTGAAGCAGGGAGTTCATGCAGCACGTGGTCCCCTGATTCTTGAGGCCGACGTAACCTGTCTGCTTTTTGGATGTGTGCATGTACCGCTTGTCCCTCTGCACAGTGATCTTGACCTTCAGGACAAGTGTGTCCCTGATAAGAAAACCCTTCTGTGGGTTGTTTACCTCGCTCAAGGTCATGAATTGGATGAAGCCCCAGTCTTTTGCCTGACTAGTGAAGGTATGCCAGGCCGCTGCTCACAGACAGCACAATTGTTTTCTATCCGCAACAGAGGCCCAGGGACTGCAAATACCATTGCGCTTCCCACAGCAGGTAACAGGCATGCTCCAGTCCACTGATTTCAAGCCATCGATCTGCACAATGAGATGGGCACCGCTTTGTCACTTCAAAGGGAATTTTATTGGGTCTCAGTACTATGAAACGGGGATGGGTAGGTTCGGAATGAGTAATAGAGGCAACGAACACCAGGCTTTTTGCTCAGCAAGAATGTTGTACTTTGAACATGCACTTGTACACAAGATTGCAACACTGCAGTGCCATCCCGCTGAATGAAGATACAAAGACAGACGCAGATTCCAACAACAGCAACCTCGTGCAATGGTGGCAGCAGACCAGACCCTCATCATCAAGAAATAACAGAAATATCAGATGCACGAGCCTAGCTTGCAGTGCCTGTGGACCACCAAACATACATAGCTAGACCAAGGCAAGAAAGACTGGAGGCAACGTTCCTGGACACCCACCTCGTTTGTATGTCTGCTTGGGGTAGCGTTGGTTCTCCACCGCAAACTCAAAATGGGCTCTTGGAAACATGTGGGGGGGGGTGTACTCGACTTCTGGAAATTCCAGGTATAAGGAAATGTGGTCAAGCTTCTGAGCAGTGTTGTTTCCCCTTGGATAGATTAGGAGCCGCCTGCAGAGGGCCACTGGGCGGGTTCAAGCCGCTCAAATTATGCGCTTCAGCATGCCCCAGCCCTTCTGGTCAAAAAGGCTATTACTGGTACCACAGGGGAGAGCGTTGCGTACCATTGGTGCTCACAGGACAAAAACAGGTCCTCTGCATTGGGCTCCTGTCTAGAGCAAGACAGCCCAAGGCTCTTGCCACATTGGTGGCCAAACATTGGAGCCTCCGATAGGAGTACCAAAGCGCTCAAACATGCAAACACACAACAGGGGCGGGCGCGAATCAATCGCCGTGAGCGCCTTGCCGCCTGCGGTATCTTTCATCCTCGCCTGGACTCACCATAAATACGGGCCGATCTCGAACGGCTCGGAGTACAACTTCCTGTCCTTCCTGTGCAACACGTGCCGGATGCACCACTGTGGACACGCGGTGGAGGCGAGATCCCGACTTAGAAATCCGCAGCCGAACGGTGGGAATTCGGGACAGCGCCACGCAGGGCAGGGAAACGCACCGTGTACTCTCCAGCCCAATCGGATGTAGTCGTAAGCCGGGAGGAGGAAGCCCCACTGTCCCTGGCGTCCTCCGCGCCTGGCGCCCTCAAGCGTCAGAATGCAGTCAACAACTGGGGCAGAATCCTTCAGCGTCGCAGCCCTGTAGCCCGTGGCGCCGGTTGGGGAACTGGGAGCCACGCCGATACGGCCGACGGCCCCAGCGACAACCCCACGCCCCTTGCGGCACCCCCTATGGTGCTGACGCACCACCACCCTCCCAACACCTCCCTGCGACGTCTCAGCAGATTGCCCCGGCCTTTCCTCGGCAAACCGGGCTGGAGTAGGGGCACCCCCTCCCAACAGAACAGAACAGGGCCTGCTGGCTTGCATCCACAGATTCTACGCAGCACTGGATATCTGGTTTGTGCCGAGGGACTCCGCGCTTAGGACTGACATCGGCAACACTGGCCACGCAACTCACCTGCCGTTGGCCCCCACCAACGCCAACATGCCATGGCTTCGGCCCCGCCGCTCACCAGCGGGCCGTTGTGCCTGCTGTCCTCCTCCCGTGTCAGCTTGCTCACCCGGGGAGCAGCGACGCGAATGCTGCAGATCCCCATTCGCGGGGCTTTGGGGAGGGGTCCGTGGTGGGACAGTCCGTCGTGGAGAGCAGCTATCAGGAGCCGAAGGTGGTGGTGGTGTTGTGGTGGCGGGTGCGATGGCAGCTTCCCCTTGAGGTACCCGGCAGGGTACCTTGTTGATCGTTTCGGAGGTTGATGCTGTGCGAACCAGCTGCACCAAATGCGCCGTGACCAGGCCATACGCGAGACACAAACCGCCAGGATATACCAGCCCCTCTGTCTTTTCCGTGCAGATCCCTTGGTCTTCCGCTGACAAGGCCAACGCCGGTCAATGCGTTAGTGGGTTTTAGGGTTTAGGGCTTAGGTTCGCTTGTTTTAGTTTTTTAGCGTTTAGGTTTTAGGGTTTTAGGGTGGCCGGAAACCTGATCAGATCCACATAAACAGACAGAGCGACTGATCTCATGCCCAAAGTTCCAATGCGACCAAAACGCGTGGCGTCTGCCTGAAGTTGGCGCGCAAGATGGTGGCTGTGTGTTCAAAGATCCCAGCTCTGATGTCAACACCTCCGCACCGATTCACACATTAAAAATTTTTTTGGCACATCGACACACCATTTCGGCCTACCCCCCTTTTCCAGATCCCCCAGGAAAATGCCGGTCGCCTTGTTGCAGAGACCCCCACACTGAACAGAACATACACGTCGCCGAAGGGGTCTGAAATGCACGACATGCACTGCAAGCAAGATCTCAATCTGGCTGGCCCAAGTCCCTTTACAAGAAGGATTATCCTGGGCGTCGGATGGGGCTGACCCAGTGGGGTGGTTTTGAAACCAGAAATATCTCAGCATGCAAAGTTGTGAGACCTAAATGTGGGCGCCAGGTTTGGCCCTGACTGTGCATGAGGGACACACTCCAATACACTTGCAGGGTCCAGCAAGGAACAATGCGGGCTGCAGTACAACCATATGGCATGCACGTAGTGGCGCAGGCCCAGATGAGCATTGACTCCGTATCTATAAATGAACCCATATCTGAAGTAGTGGTACGGTAGGGGTCTCTATATTGCGCCCCCTGTGGCGATTCTCTAAGTACCCCGCCAGAACCGGACAATCTGTCGTTAATGATACATTATTATCCTGATTGTGATGATTTATAAGCGCGGGGTGCTTGATAATTGATTGTGTAGAATATGAGAGGTGCCCTGACCGTGCGGAGGCGAAGTGACAGTCTAGATGATGGGTAATGGCTTTGTATGGACGAGCCGCGAGTGCTACTGATGCTGAGCACCCCTATGAGAATGTGCTGGAGGCCTTGATGACAGAAGATGACCTTTTATAGGAGTATGTTGAGGGCCCGATGATGCGCATCCCACACGGCTGCTGGCAAACGCCAGGTGGACGGGTTGGACCATGGGAGATGCTACGGATGAGTGGAAGACATGCCCAACCCTTGGAGATGAAGCTGATGACTTTGGATATGTGCCACACCGCTGGAAACATCCCGGAGCAACGAGTGGACCCACCAGGCTTTCCATGGGAGCGCCGAAGGCGGGTTTCTGCGTACTTAGGAAGGCGAAGTATGGTGGGTGTCGCACCCGTAAGAGTTCTGGTACCTTAAGGTGGCCGACTACTGCGGGTGCCGCACCATGTGCTGTGCCGCAGCATGGGAAGTCAGCGGATGATGCCGTGGCTAGGGTGATGGGTGTGGTAGCATTCTGAGCGTTGTGACTCTAAGGGATGAAGGCGGTACAAACGGTCCGGTTGGGTAACTCGAGCCAGTACTTTAATGGGCGATACCCGTATTTTGGGGCTCGGGGTACGCACCCGGCGGCTTAGGAAGGGTTCGTAGCCCAGGGCATCACGAGATAGTACATAGACCGGGACATTCTGTATGTTAAGGCACGGGTGGCGTACCCAAGGGCGAGGTACAGGGGTACCGTGTACGGATTTGACGTGACCTTTCATAGGTGCATGGTAACGGTGCCGCACCGAGCGGCTTGGACTATATATGGAGAGCCGACTTTGCTTGCAACGAACGCGAACCTTGTGGGCCCACCTCGCTGTTCCTTGTGTGTCTTTCAGGGATTGTGCCCCACTGAATGGTCAACATGCTGCGCTGCCAGACGCCCATTGCGGGTGCACTTCGCCGTCGAGTTCAGCTCGGACGGGCGAGCATCTATTTTTGTGCGTGACCGGTTCATTGCCGGAAGATTCGCCATTTGGACACCATTTCTGCGGTGGTTCGAGGCTCGACGCCACACACCCCATGACATGCGCCAATAGAAAGTAACCTGTTTGCGATGCCAATTGCGACGCCATTTGACACAAATTGATGCCATCACAACCACTTTTATGCCATCGCAATCATTGTCACGGCATCATTTTGTGTCAAAATAGCATCGCAGTTGGCATCACAGACATGCTGTTTTCTACCAATGATGGCCAAAAGTGGGGTGCTAAGATGGGTGCTATTGGGGGCCAGGGGTGCCGTTGTGTTAAGGGGGGTACACTAAGCAGCTGTCGTAAAGGGTACCCTGGTTGCCAGTGTATGGGTTACCCTAAAGCTGCCAGGGTAGGGGGCACCATGGCCGCCCGTGTTAGGGGTAACCTGGTTGAGAGTGTAGGGGGTACCCTGACCGCCGGTGTAGGGGGTACACTACAACCAGCCCACCGGGCCCATACTGGCTTTTGGTGCCAGCGACTAGTCGCAGCGCCGAAGCCGCGGGCGCTGGGGCCTGTTGCAATGAAATTAAGCACTACGGGAACGGCAACAAGCCTTTCAGGGGTCCGCTAAAACGGACACCCCCGTACTAGTTTGAGGTCCCATTGCACAACAAATCTGCATAAAGTACTACATAAATGGTGACAAGCCCAAACCGGGGGCGCTATATAGAGACCCCGACTGTACACGTATCGGAAGTACTGGTCGAATGTATTGTGGCAAGTGTCTAAAGTACCGGCAGAGGCTGGTCGCCTGGAGTGGGTGGCAATAGGCCAGACGGTTCTTAGTAACTCGTGTAAAAGTACGTCATCCAGACGTAAATAGAGCCGCACACGTAAAGACAGTACATAGAGACTTAGGAAGTCCAGGGAGTGGTGCCCAGACGCATAAGAATGGGCAAGAACGAACTTTGTTCGATGACGTCATTGCCCTTACCGAGGGCACGTTGTGTTGCGGACGCTCGAGGTGGGCCAGGACTGATCATTGTACGTGACTTCATCATGTTTCCCGGGTGTCTCAACGTGCAAAAATACGTGAATGCACGTGTACAAATATCCTTTTCTCTATGTTTTTGCGTTTTTACACATGAAAACGTCAATGAAAAAAGCCATCGAGGCAATTTTCAAGCTCAGTCGTGGACATAGACGGACGCCAACAATACCATCCACGAGTTTGCGGGTCCCAACAAAATTCATTTGTAAATTTTTAGGGGGATTTTTGTGGATAAATGACAGAAAAAAGTCCACCAATTCGTGAAAGGACAGTGCGTCCATGAATCATGGACGGATCCAGACAGATGAACTCTGCCCACCAGATCAGCTCGTGGGTGGCCCGTCTCTCTCCGAGCCGCCAAGGCCCTAGTTGTGCGATCAGATGAGTAGCCACACCCGGCTTTGACTTGACAACCTTATGCAAGGTGGTGCCCTGTAACTCATAAGTGAGAATGTTGCACACATCCGACTTGTGTGCAAATCTCATGCACAACAGCGCAAGCGCAAGAAATATGGTAACATCGCAAACCATCACTTTGCAAACATTTGCAGCAACAGACTCCTACACAGCCATTACCTTCTAGACAGTGACCAGCAGGATCTCATGGGAGCAAAATGAGTAACCTGGCACGAAATGTTGCAGCGCAGCAAGGTCATGGGGGCAAACGGCGCGCAGGTCACACCGCACGGCGTACAGTGGCATCTGGCTCACGGAAACGGCAAATGGTCAAATGGAAACACTCCCGTGACTCCCGGCGGCGCCAGAACGGATCTTGCTGATCAAATTTGACCAACAATGTCGCTAGCAGATAAAAGGACCAAATAACACATTTAGCGAACACATTTATATGCACTTCATCAGTGTTACGAACGCTGAAATCACGGAAATAACCCAAACCCGTAAAGCTTGTACACGTATGAACACGTGTTATTTGGCCCTGTTTTTCCTAGTGTGTCGCTAGTATCCAAAAAAACAGCAGAGCAACTCCGCAAACGATTTAACCATGGTTTAGCTGCGCCTGAAGGCATTTCCCCCCAACGCCCAATCCTAGCTTTGTATCCACGCCTCACTCTTCCGACATCGTCTTCTAAGAAACGAAACAAGATCTACCAGAGCTTCAACCTCAACGTGCGCCTTGGTAGTGTGTAAGGAAAAAAAAACAGCAGTGCTCATTGATGCAACTCTTGGCTCAAAGCGCTCTCCATGATGCAATGAAGCACTTCCTCGAAATTCTTTGTGCTGACTCTTGAACCCAGCCCAATGACTGCATTAGATACAAATCACGAGGTCAGCACGTCCCTTGAGGTCCACTGTCGGTAGCGCTCATCTCCAATGCGCCCGCTCGCTACCCGATTGCTGCGAACGAGATTACACTCAGCAACATCTCTACAGAGAAAAGCATGGCAATTTCCTTCATCTCAAGGGATCAAAAGCCATCACGATTGAGAAAGGCACTGACACCTTTGTTGAGAAGGCTACCTTGGGGGATGGTCAGTGGCCTGAAGTTGACTCAACGATGTTGCAGATGCTCTCCAGGAAGCCTCGCACAGTCGGAAGCTCGAGCTCATGGGCTTCCACGTCTGTTAGCCTCTTTTGCACGCATATGACGTCGCCGCATATGAGCTGGCTCTGGGAACCACAAAGCCAGACGATGATTGCTCCAGAAGAAAGATTAGTGTGAAGTAGAGTGTGTATTACGGGGCAGAAGACCGCAGCGGGATATCTTTCGGGAGACATGAAATCTGATGGCAACCCATTTTCTGCACATTCTTCATTGCTGAACACGACTCAAGGAACAACTCAAAGCTTAAGGCCTAAGGACCGAAGCCCCAGTCGCCCAATCCACAGTCTTGGCAGCCCTTCCACCCGCAGCAGTTCCCTCACTTGCATCAAAAAGGCCACCTGAGGCCCGGGCACTAAATTTAGGAGTCAGTCGCCGCAGAGCCAGGAAATGAAACCGACTGTTGGAAAAATTCTCCAGCATTCCCAAGCACCACATGCTGTTTCACATCTTCCCCAGCCATGTCTTTCATTTGCATGCTGTCGGGCAAACATGCACGTGCACATATTCTTTTGGCAGTATGCAGCCTCACCTTTTCTGGCGTGGAGTCTGCGGGGAGGTCCTCGCACAGCACCTCTGGCTCGAAACTAACTTCCTCACACCCCACAATTTCAGTTCCCTCCGTAAACCCCGCCAATTCCCCCACTGTCTTGAAGATCTTTGAGAAGGGTTCTGCCTTGTGCACGTGCCTGTGTGCGACATAGGACAGGTGCCTCTTGTGCGGATCGTACAGCTTAAAAAACAGCAGGACGGTGTCCGGGGGGATGTCAAACATTGGCCTGGTGGGGCTTTCTGGCACCTCAAGGTACAGCGCGATGGCCATGAGCGTGGCCTGTTCAAGGTTGGGCGAGTGCAAGTTGTCCTTGTAGTTTCTAAGGTCCAGGACATCGTCGATTTTGCCGCCTGAAGGGAGTGGCGAGTCGGGGCGGACAGTGCCACTGTGCCGCTGCTTCCACACCCAGAAGCGTTGCCAGCTTGGCTGGACACCAAAGTCTTCAGCGACCTGTGCAGCACATGGGAAGCTTTGCAACAAAAGTTGGGTGCATGAGGAGACCAATCAATTAACGCTCCGATCATGTCAAGTTTGAGCATCGACGGCCATGACACCCAGGGCACTGAGACTGAAGACAATACGCCTCAGGTGCAGAATCCAAACAACAGAATTGCAGGCCCTTTAGGTGTTGGCCCAACGTGCAACAATATTCGAAAAATCAAAAGACTGCCGTGGTGTGCGAATTTGTGTGCCAATCCCCCCTGGGCTGTTTCTGGCGGACGGTTGGGAACCCAAAGTGGGATAAACAGCACATCAAAATTGAGTCCCTGGGACACAAGTTTCAAATTGAGGTTGTTTCCCTTCTTGACAAAGGCATCTTGTGCAGCGATGCTCTGTACATCTCTGACGGGACAACATCTGAATATTGTTCCTGGGCTTGCTATGGCATTGGGGTGTTCGCTTTGCCCTGTACTGTGAGGTACTTGTTGATTTCCAGTAAACCAGACGCTGTCTGGTGATCTCAAATCATCGGAGGCGCATGCCGTGACCACCGCGCTGCTGTCGCGATGCTGCAATGGACACATTATCTCCATCCCAAGAGCTGCTAAGTTGCCAAATTTGCAAATCCACACAGTCCATATTTACCCAAGCATGACGCACTGTTGCACCGACCTGACTTTGGCGATGTTAGCCATTGCTCACAGCCAAACGCGTTTGTAGCTACAGCACGTTCAGTGCCTGAACGCCGCTTGACTTGCCACACGCGACAAGCAACATTACCGCATCCATTTTGGCAACGTACAGTCGCCCAGCAACCCATCTACAGAGTGATGAAGCTCACCTTCTGTTGAAATTCCTTAAACACGGTCTTCTTGTGTATCCTGTAGCTCTTGACCTGATTTAGGTTGACCAAGTCAAAGTATTGAGAGCTACCAATTTGTTTCTGGAAGTCCCTGTCACAAGCCACTTTGATCACAACGTACAAATGAGCCGTCTCCTTCTCCCGTTGTCTCCTCACTTGCTCCAGCTGTTCAACCTTCAATGCCACACACAAAAACTATGCTGCTGACTAAATATTCCGCCGCCATAACGAGGGCAATTTGGTAGATGTGTTCCACACGCACTGACACAGAATTGACTGTCCATGTTGCCACTGCTACAGGAAAACTCTCCCACACTCAAAGCACGATTCCATACCTACTCAACCTGAGCATTTTAACTGCCTAATAAGCCACTCACTTGCCAATTGCAAGGAACACAAACATGCAAGTTTTGCATGCTCGCAGTGTTCTGCCAAATATTGGGCTCCTCTGAAGGCCAGGTTTCATTCAGAAATTAATGACACCAGAATGTCAGGAGCTGAATGCAAACGCTCATCACATCTTCAATATTAGCCAGCACTGACTCAAGCCTCACCTCCAAGCGATTCCGAATGTGTTCCGCGATGTCTTCCTTTTCGCATGGACAGAAAATGGTGTCCCAGTCAGACTCCCTTATGTACACAAGCATGTAAGCAGTGGACTGCTTGGCATCACCACCTGAGTGGCATCAAATATTGTCTTTTATAGGCAGGACAGAAGCACGCCACGCAAGGGCCACACCTCACAGGGACGACACTTCCTTGCACCGCCAAACCCCAAAGTGCAGCAAGGATAGCATACCTGCCCACACAGCCCTGCCTGTAGAAGCTGCTCTTTCCCCTTTTCTGCGCAAGTGGTACTGATATGACAATGACTCGTCCGTCGTTGAGAGATGGCTGTATGAATATAAAGGGACATGCCTGTCCGTGTCCTATCTGTAACTCTGTACCCTCAGCTGTGTCCCCAAGCCCATGGCTGTGCCTGCCTCCGATATAGTCCCACTCCGAACCTAAACAAGCTTTCGTGCAAAATGTCGGTAAGGGGGCCATAAAAAACAACAAAACGTGCATTTTGCGCACTAGCAAAATGCAAGAAAAATGCCATAACAACAGGGATGCACACAAACGTGCCATTTTTCGGGGCAGCACACGCGGGAGGAAACCACAATGTTGCGCACAAAAAGAATTAGTTTGAAGCCAGTCGGGGACGCCTGCAACCAACCACACTCAATGCATGCGACCCACAGGCTGTGGGTCCAGCATAGCTTTGCACTAACAATTACAATTGGCGATGCACACTATGGAAATTACAAGCCGCTAGTTATAGAAATGGCCCCTCCCTTGTCTAGCACATTTCATCCCAACGCTCCAGCTCCGCCTGGAGACGCCGTTTGTACTGGGGGTGGATGCACCCCCTCCCAACCCCATTGGCCTCCAACCAAACATCGCAAATGACGTTGTCGGAGGACACCTCCCCCTGTATTTGCCGCCCTTCCACCCAGCGCCCATTCAGCTGGGCATCGTCCGCGGCGTCAAAAAGGAGGGTCCCCAAGTTGTAGGGGGTTCGGGGCTGGAACTCGCTCTTGTAGTACACGACTGTGAATACTTTCTTCACCGCTGAATCACACCCCTCCGCGGCCCTGGCCCCCTTGACAAGGGCAATGTTGAAGCGCCGGCCCCATTCCTTGGCATCGGCGTCGGACATGGCGATGGCCACCTGGTGGCCGGCTGCTATGTCTCGCGCGGCGTCAAAGGGGACATACTCTTTGTCGTTTGGGAGAGCGGAGAGGTGTCCAAATAGCAGGGGGCGCTCCCCGGGCACCGGGCCAATGTCCCTGCGGGCGACACCGCCAGTGTGATGGTGAGGCAACCACGGGGAGGGGGGGGGGGCAAGCAAGTGGAATCACCGCGGGCGGACGGGATGTTGCACACGGCGGCGCGCGTACCTTGCGACGGGTGGAGCGGGGGCGTTGGAGGCGCTGCTGGGCGTAGTGGAAGGGGTGGCCAGCGCGGCGGGTGACAAGCTGTCCAGCCGAAGTGCGGCCCCCTCGTCGATGGCGAACGTGGGTCTGCCACTCCCGTCGAGAGGGAATGTGCGCTCGTGGGAGGCAATGAAGCCCTCCCACCATCGCACGGCTCTGGCCATCCGGTGGAGCTTGTGCCGTTTGATGTCCTCCGCGGCGGCGGGGTCCCCACGCACGTCAAGTTGGCGCCTCCACCTGCCAATCTTCCCGATGACCCTCTTCTTGACGTCCTCGAAGTCCTGAAGTGCTGCCCTTGGCTCCCAGCGGAGGTCGGCAAACCTCGGGGCGGGTTTCCCCGGGACGAACACCGGCCATCCCCGGCCGTCGGGCGTGCCCACCCACGGGCTATCCTCCCTGTCGTGTTCGCGGGCGAACACGACGGGCTCCCCCCCCTCCAGGACGAACTTAAAGGAGTGGAAGCACCTGCCCAAAGGATCGCACACAGCAATGAAGCACTGTGGAGCCGGGGGGGCGTCATTGCGGCGAGCGCCGTCCGCCGGCGGACCAGGCGGCAGGCGGCACACCGGCATATACCGTGGGGTGTACCCCTAAAATGCTGTCAGAAACGGCGCGGGTTTGCGCGCGTCGTGTGCGCGAACCTTAGTTGCCTGCCAGCAAACTTGGGAAGGCAGCGGACACAAACCACACCCTTGACTAGGAGAAGGGAGGGACCGTGTGGAGGACACGTCCAAGGGTAGGCGCACAGGACCTCCCTAGCAGGCAAGTCGCTCATTGCCCACGAGTAGTGGCGAGGAGGACACGGCGACAGGGTGAAGCCGCTGCTTGCAATCAAGGCTGTGGGTGGCAAGCCGGGAAGAAAGTGACGCTGCACGAGCTGGATCGGAGCTGTGGAAGGAAGCGAGGCGCACGTCGAGGCAGCAACTCCGCATTCGCGCGCGCGGCGCGCGCGCAGGCGCATGCCAGTCCCGCACACGACAAGAGCGGACAGCAGAGGTCGCCCGAGCCGGCCACTGCGAGCGCACCTTTTGTTGTCCCGTCCCGTTCCGAGGCCTCTGAAGGTGTGCATACGGACGCCCGCATCCCCGTCCTCGCCGTCCTCCTCCTCCTCGACGCCCCGCCGGCGGTCGCGCTTGTACCTCAAGAGGCGCCGGAAGTCGGCAACGCGGTCCATCCGCATGTTCACCTTCCGCGAGCTCCCCACACTCGAGTGCTCCCCCCACGCCCAGTGCGCCACGCCCATCAGGTCCTCCAAGCAGAGCGCCCCTTCGCGGTTGATGGCGGAGGCAACGAGACTGAACGTGGCGTCTATCTCCTGGTGCGTGTGGCCTACAGGCAAGAAGAAGACGCGCACCTCCCTGAACACCCCCTCCCCAACCAGCATGGCGCAGAACCCGAGGAGGTAATGGTTCTTATTGTCCTTCGCCGTGTTGTCCATCTGCAGGTGCAGCACGGGGGGCAGGCCGGGCCGGGGGGGGCAGGAGACCCGGGGCGGCGGCGTCGCAGCGGGCCACGTCTCTGATCATCTTGCAGAGGCACGTAAGCGTGAGGTTGCTGGACGCCGCCCATTCCGGGAATGACCAGAAGCCCCACCATCCGTGGCCGTACGCGATCCCGCCCATCAGCTTGGTGGTCAGGGGCAGGCCCACCTCGTCCGCCTTGCTTTTGGCCATTTCGCGCAGGATCGCCGTTTTGGCCTGGTCCATGCCGTCGATATTCAGGTACAGAACCTCCTCGGGGTGGTCCAGGGCGTGCCGCCTCCTTTCTTCCATCGCCCTCCTCGCCGCGGCCACGTACGCCTCGTGCTTGTGGAGTATTCGCAGGGCGGCGTCCCTGGCCGGCCCCGTGGCGAGGTTGGTGGTCTCCCTCAACCTCACGCACGTGTCGCACTTGGCGAAGGGCTGGTGCCGGTACGTGCGCACCTGGGGACGGCAACCACAGAAAAATCGGGCTCAGGGCTCGTCGTCAGCACACTGGCACAGACGCTCCCAGCCAAACGTGCCTGGAGTGTCTGGAAGACGAGGGGGAGGGCCTGGGGCCGCGGGCCGCCGCTTACCTGGAAGTGGCGTTGAAGCCACGTCCTGCGGAAGGTGGTGTAGGAGACGGGCTGCTGGGGGGGCTGGCGGGCGGCTGTCGCGCGGCGGTAGTACTCGTAGACGGACTGCAGGGTGGAGAACAGCCCCGCCGGCAGGAACTCCTTGGCCTTGACCTCCCCGGTGCGCCGGTCCCTGACCGTGCAGTCGGGGAAGGGCTGGGCGAGGCGGCCGACGAGGTCCCGCAGCCAGTCGGCATAGTCGTACCTCCCCTTCCCATGGCGGTGGGTCCTCCAGTTTCCGTGGTGGCGCACCTTCGGCACAACCCCGCTCCGACCCCGCCCCTGCGCGGTCTTCCGGTACACGGTGTCGGCGCAGACGCCGTGCCACAAGGCAAACGCCTTGATGCACACAACCTTGCCCCTAACCCTCCACTCGTACCGCTGGCGACGGGGCACGGCGGGGACGCCGTCTCCACCTGGCCCCACTGCGGAGGCGTCTCCCATCCGGCAGTGCGAGATATCCGCTCGGAGGTCGGCGTCCGCCTCGTCGAACCGACGAATCGCCCGCACGACCTTCCTGGCCACCAGCTCGTCGGCCGTGAAGAGTTGGTGGCAATGGCGGTGGCAGCACTGCGTGGGGACGCCCGAGGCAAGGGCGTCGGTGACGGCCCTCTCCATTTTCTCGAGCCTTCTCCTCTTCGCCGGCTTGGGCGAGTCTTCGGCGAGGTCGCGCCTGCCCCCCTGGCCATCCCCGCAGGTCGACCTTCGCTTCCTGGGGGACGTCATCTCCTCGAAGCGGTCGTGCATCATCTCGACGGTCTCCTCTCGCACGCGGCTGGACGAGGCGCCGGACGCTGGCGTGGCGAGGTGCGAGAGGTACGAAGCCGGGATGTCGCGCGACGCGGAACTGCTGCCACTTCGCGGCGTGGCGCTGCTTGAAATGGACGAGGTCGCTAACTCCATCACGCACGCGGGTCCTGGACGATGGACAAAGAGCGCGGTGTCACTAATTGAACCCGGCGAGGTTGTCGGGGATCCGGTCAGTGGAGAAGGTGTGCCGCTCGCGAACTCGGGGGAAGCGCGGGCCCCCTGGGCAATCGTCAGCTGGAGAAGGGAACAGCGCCGCGCCGACGCCCTTAAAGGTTTGCGCGCGCCGCGCGCGCAAACACCGATCAGCAACACGCAGACTTTGATCATGAAGTGGACCGCTCGAAAACAGTTTGCACGAACCATTGTGCCTGCCCGACGACATTGTCGCATCAGGCGAAGGGTCTTCTGGAGTTGCGTTTGCGCGCGTCGCGGCGCAAACTGCAAGGCCCCCGACCTTGCGGGTGGACCGCGACGCAGGTCCGTTCCGCGCCACTGCCGTCCGTTCACAACCATGTTCGGATTGGCGGCGGTCTGCGAGCGCTGTCGGCCGTGCGTTTTGCGCCGACGGCGTCCGTGCTCGACTGGCATGGGGAGGAGACTCTTGCGCGCGTGGCGCGCGCGAAGGGGGGCTCGCTCCGCGTCGCGGGCGTCCATGCACGTCGGCGCGAGCTCGTGCCCCACGCACTGCAAGGGGAGGCAGATCCGGCGTCACATGTGGTGGGCTGCACGCGCGCGCCGCCCGCGCAAAGACACCACTGGACGAAGGGTCCACATGTGGCGGACCGCCGGGGGGACGCGCTCCGTGCTGCGGGCGTCCACGAACACTGACGCGTGCTCTTGCCGGGCGTAATGGGGGCAGCAGATCCGCCGCCACATGTGGGGGCCTCTTTGCGCGCGCCGCCCGCGCAAAACACCACCGGACGGGGATGGGGCCACATGTGGACGGCCTGCCGGAGCCTCACAGGCAGGGCCCCCGAAGCTTCCCGGTGGCGCAGCCAGCCATCATAGCTGCCGACGGCGGCTGGGTGCCAGATCTGGCGTGGGAAGAACGAAAACCAACCGCCGCCGGCGACGATGGCGCCCGATGGACGCGAGCGGGGCGCCAGGGGCACGGCGGCGTGCGCATGGCGGCGGGGCGCACCTGGATGGCGGTGTCGATGCGGCCCCAGCGGCGCGGCATGCTCCTCCATGCGCGGTGGGGGGGCGGCGGCACGGCGACAAATGACCACACGACAACGAATGCCGCGTATGAGGCTGTGGGAGAATCTGCCGAATCGGAATATTCGCCACGTCAGAATTCGGGCGCGTGGCCCCCACGCGCCTGGTTCCGCGTCAACCACGGGATTGAGTGATGGGCGTGTGCCCGGCACGTGCCCGAATCCTGACATGGCGAATATTCCGATTCGGCAGATCTGGGGATGCAGAAACTGGGCGATCTTGTCCACGGGGCCGCATTGACCCCCACCCGCATGGCCACCGCCGCCGTCGAGCCGCCCACGCCGAGCGCATTCAGGTGCGTCGCAACTGGCGCTGGCACCGCCATGCGCCACGGCGCGGGGCCTCGTCGCCCTGCACGCCGCCATTTGGTTGCCTCGCCAGCCGATTGCGAAAGGAGCTTCGTTGCCAGCATTGCGGTCGTGGGACGGGGTTGGCATGCACCGCGTGACGGCCGGGCTCCCGCGCGCGTACATGGTGGGCGGTTTCCATTGGAGGCGAGGTTGCTGCGATGGGATGGTGTGCCGTTGATGTGCGGTCACATGTGCGCGCGTTCCCGGCAGGCGCGACTGAGAGGTGCGGGGTTTGCGCGCGCCGCGCGCGCAAGCGCCCCACATGTGGCGGACTTTGCCTGGAACAGGAAAGGGGACCGCCGATGAAATCATGCATCACATGCAAGCCGCAGCCGGCCGGCGCCGTTGTTCGCAGCTGCCAGTCGACGGAGGTGGCCACATGCGACCAACCATCCGCCCCGTTCATTGTCCTGCAGCGCTGCCGGCCAATGCCGCAAGCTGCACGAACACGTGGGATGTGCCCGGCGGAACGGGCCTTCGCTGTCGTTGGATAGTGGAAGAGCCAGTGCCAGCTTGCGCGCGCGGCGCGCGCAAACAGCAGGCCGACAAAGCAACGGGCTGTCTCAGAGCAAGGCAATGATGCGATGTCTCACAATTTTACAAGACTGTCTGTCTCAAATCCCCCCCCCCCCCGCACAGCACAGGTCCGCACTACTCCGACATCGTGGAGTGGGAGCCAGCCTCGGAGGCCTGCGTCTCTGCGACCCCGGTAGCCAACGGGGACGAGGTGGGTTCGTGGGTCCCTCCGGCAATGCAGGCGTCGCCGGCGCCATGATCCCTGGCCTCGACAGCGGCGGCTGGGGCCTCGCCGACGGGCTGGTGCGCTGACGCGGATCCCGTCGCGGCCTTCAGCGGCGCCTTCAGCGTGGACCGCCACCGGTCCTCCTCTTCCTTCGAGGGCCACTCCTCGTAGCACCCCGCCCAGACCGCGGCTTCCAGGGCCTGCTCCTTCTCCGCCGTGTCGTTGTGGTTGTCCTTGTTGTTCCGGTTCCACTCGGTGAAGTCCTTGGCCTGCTGGAGGGTCAGGGCCCTCCCCGCCGCTAACGTGCGGAGGAAGTACCTGGTGTCCGCGAACACCTCCCGGGCGAGGGCGGGCCCCCCTGGCCTTGATGAGGCCAATGTCCTCCCGGGGGATGGACCGGAAGAACGGCTCGGCCAGCCTGGCGCAAGCCCCCCCGAACATCCACTGGATGCCGTTCATGGCGACCTCGTCCTTGAGGAACGCCTGGAAGTTCTCGGGGAGCGGCACGGACCCGGTGGCCGTGTGCTGCGAGGACAAGCAGTCGAGGGTGAGTACCGGGAGGAAAGTAGGAGCGTCCGCTGTTGAGGGTTCGCGCGCGCAGAGCGCGCAAACAGGGGGGGATTGTACTCACCGCATCGTCAATCAGACCGGGCTTCTCCAGTGACTCTGCCACCTCCTGCACGGCACGGGATTCCGGGTTGCGCCGGGCCTCCAGCGCGGCGAACAGCTGGCCCTCCCGGTGGAAGAGCGTCTGGAGGCGGCGGCGGGCGCAGTTGTTCTGCACGGCGTCCGTCTCGAATCCCAGGGCGTCGCGTCCCTCCAGGAGGGCGGCGACCATCGCAGTGCCGGTGCCGTTGCACAGGCTCAGCACCGACCCCTGGCTCGGGGACAGCAGGCGCACCAGGAGCCGCGACTCCTCCAGCGACTTCTGGGTGCGGTTCACCTTCCGCCTCCGGTCCCCCACCAGCACAGCGTCCAGCTCGTGCCGCCCGCACTTCGACGACGCCTCCGGCTTGGGGAAGAAATATGTCATCCTCCCCCCCAGCCGGCCCCCGAGGTCGTCCGCCCTCACACCATCCTGGCCGTGGTTAATCTTCACAACCAGGATGGGGATGCCGTGGCCGGGCGTCTTCGCCCCTTTACGGAGGTGGGCCTTCTCGTCGCGGCCCATGGTGATGACGAAGTGACCCCTGACGGGGTACTCCTGCTCCGTGGCCCACTCGTGGATGGCCTCCAGCATCGCGTGGACGTCCTCGTGGCGGGTGTAGATCGCCACGTTGAAGTGGCGGGCGCCGTTCACGCGGGTGGCGGAGGGTGGCAGGATGCCCGAAGCGTGGCAGGCGTCCAGCGCCAGGCGGACGTCCGCACCCTTCCAGCGCTCCTCCTCCTTGTCCCAGGGAAGGCCGACCTCTGGGTCGTGCTTCTTCATTCCAAAAGGTGGGTCGATGAGGACGAGCTCCGCCTCCTGGGACCAGCCCTCCGCGTGCTTGTAGGCGGCCCGCTCCCTGGCGTCGCCCTCCACGAGCCTCGCCCTCACAACCTTGCGGTGGGAGAGGAGCGTGGTGGGGTCGTGGTGGCCGAAGTCCACACCCAGCCTGGGGACGACCCACCGTGCCACCTGCATCGGCCGCCACGGCACGAACCCCCCAGCCAGCGCCCGCCTGCGGACCTCCTTCTCCACGGTAACCTCCTGTCCCAGCGCGGCGCAGTGCGCATAGGCAGCCAGTGTCATGTGGGCCCGCTTGGCCAGGGGATCGGGGAGGTGCTGGTCGTCCAACTGAATGTCGGCGTCTATGGCGGGGAACCGAATGGCCATTGTGTGCCTCCTACTGTCCCCCTCCTTTTCGGGCTTCGGGGGTGTCGGCGGCCGGGGTGGCAGGTCGTGGCCGGGTATCCACTCCGGGGCTTCCTTTGACTGAAGGTCGGCGTCAGTGAATTTGGCGGGGGGGTTGTTGTAGATGTCCCACCGCCAGCCCCTGGCCCGGGACCCCATGAACGGCTTGAGAAAGTCGAAGAGGTCGGCGGTGGTGAACCCGGCGTCGCTTCTCAGACCATCCCAGGTGTCCTCCCCCGACAGGTCATACTCGACCTGCTTCTGTGTGATGCCCGTGGTCTGCCTTGGATCCGCCTGCGCAGCGCACGTGCCGTTGATGCAACAGAAAGAACAAGCGGGGAATGGGGGGTCGGGGTTTGCGCGCGCAGCGCGCGCAAGCGTGTCGGGACATCGCCGTGTTAAGAGGACAGCGCCGGCCACCGGCCAGGAGGATGCCCTTCACTCCCGATCCGCGCTTGCGAGGACGGCATCGGGACCACGCCCTCGACAGAACGGGTGCAGAAGACGCATGGGATTGACGGGAGTTTGCGCGCGCGGCGCGCGCAAACGCAACGGGATGCCGCCGCGTCCAGGGGACCGTCACACCCACCGTGCCAACAAGGTACGCCAGCTCCCAAAGCCGTTCGACGACAGTGGCCTGGAGGAAGCAGAGGACGTCGGCCGTGCTGTACAGAAGGGGAGGCTGCCGCCGCATCCATTGGCGGCTGGCGCGGAGGAAGGGCTCCAGGAAGTCCGCCTCGTCCGTCGTCATGAACGAGAGCCCGGTACCGGCTCCTGTCAGGACGAGGTTGTCCCTCTGGTCCGGCCTGACGAGGACCTTGGCCTCCGTGTCATACGCCAGGTCCCCGGCGCGCAGGCGGAATTTCAGCAGGGTCTCCTCGCGCGCCTGAATGGAGCCGGTGAGGGACCCGCACAGGAGGGCGTGCGCCGACGTCACCTTCTTCAGGAGAGTCTCCCCGTAGCCCCCCACCCGCGCCTCCTCGGAGATGGCGTGCGTCGGGAGCAGGAACTGGGGGAGCCAGTGCTCCTTCGAGGCGTCGCTCACGCCGAGGTCCCCCAGCAGGTCGACGTATTTGGGCCCGTCCGGCAGCTCCTGCGCCTTCCTCATCTTGAGGGGCAGGGGGTCCCTGGCACTCCTGTCCAGGGATAGGACGAAGTTGCGCTGGGTGGAGTTCCTGCAGGCCTCCAGGGACGACCGGACGTCGAGGTTCCAGCCGGCCACCAACTGGAACTGGGCCCCCCACCTCTCCTGCACCTCCTCCACCTTCACACCCTCCACCTTCGGAAGCCTGGTTTTCAGCACCGTGCAGAGGTAGTTGTAGGTGTGGAGGCGGGCTGTCCACTCGGCGTGCTCCCGCAGGCTGATGAACCAGTCTGCCACGGTGGGGGATGACCACTCCTGTTTGCGCCGCAGGATAGCCACGACCTCCATGATGTCGCCGGCGGCGCCGCCAAGGATGGCCCCGAAGGTCTCCACGTAGTAAGACTCGGGGTACGCGGAGACGCTCTTGAGGTACGCCCGGTGCACCGCGCGTTCGTGGGGACGGACGGTCGGTGACAGACCCGCCACCTCCGACTCCCCCTCAAGGGCGCGGATCATTCGCATCCACGCCCTGTGGGCCGGCTTCCCCATCAGCGCGATGTTCATCTCGGCGGTGTAGATGCGGGAGGGGGAGTTTCGCGCGACAGAGCCCATGTATTTCTTCATGCTCTGGTTTTTGCGGCTGAGCGCCTGCGTCGCAGAAAAGCAGCCGGTCAGGAATATGCGAACCGTGGTAACGCGGAAGTGTCCGGGTGGCTGAAGCGGTGGGCGCATCCCGCATCGAATTGCGGAATTGTGAATCTGCGTTTGCGCGCGCCGCGCGCGCGAACAACATCCCTGCAGCGATGGCTGATCAAGCGTGCGTAGTGCAATGGGAGGTGGGGCTGCGCGAAGGAAGCACACCTCATCGCGGGCTTTCTGCATCTCCTCGGCGCCGAGGCCCTTCTCCCGGGCTATCTCGAGCTCCCTCTCGTACTCCAACTCCACCTCCGCCCGCTTCTTCGCCTCCCGCCTGTCTTTCTTGTCGGCCTGGGCGGACGCCTCCTGGGGCCGCTCCATCGTGTTGTTCAGGCGGGTGAAGAACTCGAACCAACGCTCCGCGTCGGTGACGGGCGTCTCCACGCGCTGCGGCTTGGCGGTTCCGGGGGGCATCCGCGGCGGGCTCCCGAGACTCACCCACATCTCGCGGATGAAGGGGATGACGTGCACGGGGGAGGTGTGGTCGGAGTAGTTCCCGATCACCTTGGCGTCCTCCGACCGCAGCAGATTCTCGGCCCGCGCCAGGAACCGGAGGTGGTCGTCCCCCAGCTGCTTCCGGAAGAAGAGGTAGACCGCCCGGTACCGCTGGACGCCCTCCCGGCCCTGCTTCAGCAGCCTGGCGTGGGCCTCCGTTGAGTGGTTGCCCACGATCGTCACGAAGGTGGGCTTGTGCGGGTCGTCGGCCCGCCCCCCCTGGGGTGTTGCAGGGTTGTACTCCACGCAGGCGAGGAGCTCCTCGACGCCCTCTCCCTTCATCCACTTGTTGTACATCCCCTCGATCCTCGCCTTCGCCGCGGCGTCCTCCCTCCGGTAGTCCACCACGACCACCGCCGGGGTCAGGTTGGTGGCCCGGAAACTTCCGTAGAAGTACCGGACGTGGTCCTCGACGAACGCCCGTGTCGTCAGCTCCACCGGTGGGCGGTTGTTGAAGACGAGGGGGTCCCCGCGGTCGGTGTACGCCGCCGCCGACGACAGGAGCGTCAGGAACGGGTCCTGAATCTCGATGCCGCGGCTCCCGAGGGTCTTCCCGTGCACCAGGCGCACGTGGTCCTCCAGACCGCCATAGGCCAGCCGCCTCCAGACGCCCAGCTGCCCCGGCGCCTTCCCCTCATTCTCGGGGACGTCGCGGTGGCAGGCCGCGAAGTCGTACCCAATGTTGGGGTCGATCTTCGCCTTCGCCGCCACTGCCGTGTCGCCACCTTGCTTGGCGCCGGCAGCACGGCTCCTCCCGGCCCGTGGGGCCCAGCTGGCCTTGTCCTCACGCAGTCTTCTCCTCTTCATCGGTGGCCCCTCTTGCTCCGGCGCGGGTTCGGAACCCGCCCCGGCTGCCGCAGGAGGGGCGGTCGGCGGCTGGACAACCGTAGGGAGGGCCTCCTCCCCCGAGGGACCCACCACCGGCTGGTCGCAAACCTCCGCCAACTCCTGCACGACCTCCGCCACTTCCAGAATGTCGTCCGACCTCATCTCGTCCATGCCAATCTCCTGGTTTGCGGACTCTCCCTGGGCGGCGAGATCGCCGGGCTCCAAAACGAGTTCCGGCCGGTTGGCCCGGAGGAACCCCAGGATCCGCTCCATGACGTCCGCGGGCAGGGTGCTGTACTGGCGGCTCGCCAGCGCGCGGAAGTAGCAGTCCCGGGAGCAGGCCTGGGAGATGCCCACCCCCTCGCCCTCCGCCCCGAGTGCCGTCTGGATCTGAAATCCACAGACGACGTGGACCGCCCTCTCCCCGCAGTGCACGCAGGGGTGGAGCTCCTCCCCGGCCTCCTCCGGGAAGCCCTGCGCAATGCAGAATTCTGGCGGCTGGATGTCGCACGCCCTGGACTCGTTCGCGGGCTGGGGGGCAGGTTCGGGCACCTCCTCGGTGGTTGGCCGCGTCTCGCCTTCCCCTTGGCCGGCCGGTGCCTCCGAAGAGTCCATGACCTCATCTGTCGGTGGTGCTTGCGCAAGTTGAGAAGGAGGCGGCGGCGGGGGCGGATCCTGGGCCTCCTCTTCGGGCGGCGGTGGGGGTGGCGCCGCTTCCAGAGGGATGTCGTCCTGTGGCGGGGGCGGAGGGGGTGGCGGGGGAAGTGGCGGGGGCGTGCCCCGATCCGAATCAGTCCGGGGGGCGTCATGCTGCTCGGCTTGCTCCTCGCCCGGCATCGTCACCACCGCGGGCTCCTCCACGTGGATAGGCGTGTCGACCTCGACGTTCGCCGATGGTCCGGCAGCCTCCGTCCTCCTCTTGGTGCGCATACTGTCTGTGATCGCTGTCTGCCGCCTCTTGGGTTCTTTGTACACTTCGCCCTGCAGAACGGTCAGAAAACTCTTTGCAAGTTGTCGACTGCCGACACAGAACCTTCGAATGAAGGTGGCAAAGCAAGGTAGCTTGCGCGCGCGGCGCGCGCAAGCTACACACTGACGGTCCTTGCTGTCGGCTACAAACTCGCTCCCGGCGATGCGTGGTGCCCGCCCCCCTTCGTGCTGCCTGTTCGTCAACCGGCCGACCAGGACACAGACAGATCGAGTGATGGACAATGGTTTCTTTTGACGTCAGCTGCTCCTCTGGCAGGGAGTTTGCGCGCGCGGCGCGCGCAAACCCCCTGCGTTTCGAATACCGCTCTGCTGCGTCGGGTCCCTGTTGAACACGTTCCAACTGTCCCGCAGCTGACAATGAGACCCGGGATGGCAGCATCGCGGCGGTCGGTGCTCGTTCGGTGCCGTTTGCGCGCGCGGCGCGCGCAAACGGCTACGGCTGGGACCCACGCGTTATTTCATCATATTCCTTTTCATTCCATTACTCATGTCCGACTCAAGAAAGTGTGTCAGTATTGCGTCGCCTCCCCCCCCTTCGCGCATGGGCTCTTCGAAGGCTCTGGAACTTTCCACTGTGCTGCCGGATCCGCGCTGACGCGGCATGCGCACGCGCACGAACTCGGGCGCGCGGGTGCTGCGGCGCCCGCCATGCGCGGGCGCTCCCGCCCCCTCTGCGCCGACCTCTCGCCCCGCGCCGCATGCGCACCCGCGGCGACACCGCCCCACCGCACCGCTCACCCTCCCCCCCCATCCTTCGTGCATGGGCTCTTCGAAGGCTCTGGAACTTTCCACTGTGCTGCCGGATCC